>JAREIK010000001.1:0-51465 GCA_029783825.1 Sapria himalayana
AAATTTTTTTTTGATTTTATTGTTTTAATAAAACTATAAACCACTAAATACTAAAAAACATAAATCACTAAAGTCATAAATGACAAAAATTCTAAATACTTAAATATTAAACTGGTATAGATTAATAATAATTCATAAATCTCATTTTAATTTTTATTTAGTATAATTTTAAATTTTTATTTTAATTATTTATTAGTTTATTTTAATAGAAATATTAATTATAAAATAAATTATTAGTGAGGCATTTCTAATTTAACTTAGTCTGGTATACCCAAATAAGAAAGATTAAATCTCAATATTATTATTTTTTATTAAAATTGTAAATATTCATTTTAATTATTTATTTCTTTTATTTTTATATAAATATTAATTAAAAAATAAATTATGAGTTAGACAAATATTATTTATATAAATTAATTTTATTCAAAAAAATATGGATAAACTTTTAAAAAGAAAAAAAAATTCAAAACAAAAAATTAATATATAGTAATATATTTTGCTTTCCTTCTGAATCATTATAGGTTTTGTAATTATATTTTAATTGATATCTATCTTATTAATAATAGATTATTAATTTATTTTTGATCATTATTAGAATATTTATCAATAATATTGTTTATATTGAATTTATATGATATATAAATATAATGATTATTATAACTAAATATTAAATTCACTTTTGAAAAAAATTTAAAAATTATTATATTTTCAAAGGTTATAACCTTTCAAAATATCAAAAAATAATAAAAATAGATATTTTGTTATTTTAATTATTAAATAAAACCTATAAACCACTAAATGCATACAGAGTAAAATCAGTAAACTCCTAAGGCACGTAATGCCTAAATACATAAACCATTAAACCGCTATATGCTACTTAATAATTAATAAATCTAAATTTTATTTCAATTTATTATTATTTTAAATATTCATTTTAATTATTTATATGTTTATTTTTATAGAAATATTTATTACAAAATAAATTATGAGTGCGACCAATATAATTTTAAAAAATTATTTTTAATCAAAAAAAAAATATACAGTTATAAAAGAAGTAAAAATTTACAAATTAAAAATTTTTATCCAGTAATATTTTTTACTTTAATTTTAAATCAATTTGGGTTTTGTAAATATTTTTTAATTAATATTAATCTTATTATTAATAGTTTATTAATTTAATTTTTGATCATTATTATAATATCTATCAATAAAATTGTTTATATTGAATTTATATTATATATAATTATTAAAATTATTATAACTAAATATTGTATTCATATTTCAAATAATATTAAATATTATTATATTTTCAAAGGTTATAACCAATGAAAATGACAAAAAATTACAAATTTTTTTTTGTTATTTTATTGTTAAAATAAAACTTATAAACCACTAAATGCCTAAAAATATAAATCACTAAACTCCTCAACGACAAAACTTCTAAATACTTAAACTATTAAATTGGCATACATTAATAATAAATCATAAAACTCATTTTAATTTTTATTAAGTATAATTTTAAATTTTTATTTTAATTAATTATCAGTTTATTTTTATAGAAATATTAATTAAAAAATAAATTATTAGTGAAATCTATTTAAATAATTTATTTTTTATCACAAAAATTTATATGCTTATAAAAAGTGACAAAATTTTAAAAACAAAAATTTAATTTTTTGTAATATATTTTATTTTGATTTTGAATCATTTTAGTTTGCAATTATATTTTATTTTATATCATTCTTATTAATAATAGTTTATTAATTTTATATTGATCATTATTATAATATCTATTAATAAAATTATTTATATTGAGTTTACATTATATATAATTATTAAGTATATTATAACTAAATATTATATTAATATTTGAAAAAAATTAAAAATTATTATATTTTCAAATGTTATAACCATCAAAAATAAAAAAAAAATCAAAAAATTTAATTTTTAATTTTTTCATTCTTTAAATAAAAACTATAAATCACAAAAGTCCTAAACACTTAAATCACTAAACCCCAAAACACCTAACTACTTAAACCATTAAACTAGTATATCTTTAATAATAAATAATAAATAATAAATCTCAATTTTATTTGCATTCATTATAATTTTAAAAATTCATTTTAATTATTTATTAGTTTATTTTTATAAATTATAATTTAAAAATAAATTATGTGGAAAACAAATATAATTTAAATAATTTACTTTTAATAACAAAAAATATAAACTTATTAAAAGTAGCAAAACATTAAAAAAATTATTATTTAATATTATATTTTACTTTTATTTTGAATAAATTTTTGTTTTGAAAATATATTTTAAAAAATATATATCTTATTAATAATAGTTTATTAATTTATTTTTTGATCATTAATATAATATCTATCAATATAACTATTTATATTGAATTAACATGATATATAATTATTAAGTTTATCATAACTAAATATAGTATTCACATATAAAAAAAATTTAAAAATTGTTATATTTTAAAAGGTTATAACCATAAAAAATGAGAAAAAATAACAAAAATAAATTTTTTGTTATATCATTGTTTAAATAAAACTTATAAACCATTAAATACCTATATACATAAATCTCTAAACTCCTAAACCCCGAAGCCCCTAAATACCTAAACCTTTAAACTCGTAAACCTTAAATATAATTTAATTAATTTATAGAAATATTAATTACAAAATAAATTAAGAGTGACAAATAAAATTTAAATAATATAATTTTCATCAAAAAATAATTTAATCTTATAAAATGTTGCAAAAACTAAAAAAAATTATTATTTAGTAATAAATTTTACATTGATTTTGAATCATTTTAGGTTTTTTAATTAATTTTTAATTTATATCTATCATATTAATAATAGTTTATTAATTTATTTTTTGATAATTCATATAATATTTATCAATAAAATTGTTTATATTGATTTTATATTATATAAAGTTATAATAATTATTATTACTAAATATTGTATTCACATTTTTAAAGAATTTTAAAATTATTATATTTTCAAATGTTATGACATTTGAAAATTTGAAAAAATATAAAAAATAAATTGTTTGTTATTTCATTGTTTAAATAAAAGCTATAAACCATTAAATGCCTAAATTCTTAAATCAATAACTTCTAGATCTCGAAAACCCTAAATAGATGAATTTTTTAAAAAGGTATATCCTAAATAATAAATAATAAATCTAATTTTTATTTTTTTCATTATAATTTTAAATATTCATTTTAATTATTTATTTATTTATTTTTATATAAATATTAAATACAAAATAAATTATAAGTTTGAAAAATATAATTTATATATATTATATTTCAACAAAAAATATCGATAAACTTATTAAAAGAAGAAAAAAATAAAAAAACAAAAAATTATTATATAGTAATATATTTTACTTTGTTTCTGAATCATTTTTGGTTTTGTAATTATATTTTAATTGATATATAACTTATTAATAATAGATTATTAATTTATTTTTTGATCATTATTAGAATATTTATCAATAAAAATATTTATATTTAATTTATATGATATATAAATTTAATAATAATTATAACTAAATATTGTATTCACTTTTGAAAAAAAATTTAAAATTATTATATTTTCAAAGATTATAACCTCTGAACATGTGAAAAAACAAAAAAATATTTTATTATTATTATTTCATTGTTTAAATAAAACCTATAAATCACTAAATGCCTAAACACTTAAATCACTAAACTACAAAATCCAGATACCCCTATATAGATAATCATTTAAATGGGTATCTCCTAAATAATAATTAATAAATCTCATTTTTATTTGTTTTCATTTTAATTTCAAAAATTCTTTTTTGATTGTTTAGTTATATATATATATTAATTATAAAAGAAATTATTAGTTAAAAATATAATTTATAAAAATTATTTTTCATCAAAAAATAGACAAGCTTATTAAAATATTAAAAATTTAAAAACAAATAATTATTATTAAGTAATATATTTTGCTTTGTTTTTGAATCATTTTAGGTTTTGATATTATATTTTAAGTAATATTAATCTTATTCATAATAGATATTTAATTTATTTTTTGATAATTATTAGAATATATATGAATAAAATCGTTTATATTGAATTTATATGATATATAATTATTATGATTATTATAAATAAATATTGTATTCACTTTTGAAAAAAATTTAAAAATTATTATATTTTCAAAGGTTTTAATCTTAAAAAATGAGAATGAATACAAAAAATAAATTTTTTGTTATTTATTTTTTAAATAAAACCAATAGACCACTAAATGTTTACTTACTTAAATCAGTAGCTCATAAAACTTGAAACCCCTAAATATTTAAACCATATAACAGCTGTATACTACTTAATTAATAATGAATCTTATTTTTATTTCTATTTATTATAATTTAAAATATTCATTTTAATTATTTATATTTTAATTTTTATAAAAATTAATTACAAAATAAATTTCGAGCGAGATAGATATTTATATAATTTATTTTTAATCATAAAAAAATATAAGCTTATAAAAAGATGGAAAAATTAAAAACTTAAATATTATTATTTAGTAATATATTTTGATTTGATTTTGAATCATTTTGTGTTATGTAAATATATTTTAATTAATATTTATATTATTTTATAATTGTTTATTAATTTAATTTTTGATCATTATTATAATATCTATCATTAAAATTATTTAATTTGAATTTATATCATATATAATTAATAAGATTAATATAATTATACATGGTATTCACATTTCAAAAGTTTTTAAAAATTATTTTATTTTTAAAGGTCATAACCTTTGAAAATCTAAAAAAAATCAAAAAAAAAATTTTATTTTTATTATATAAATAAATCCTATATACCACTAAATGCCTAAAAACATAAATTACTAAACTCCTAAATGACAAAATCCCTAAATAATTGATCCATTAAACCTGTATACCATATATAATTGTTGGGCAATTGTGCTTCAACGGTAGTGAGATTGAGATACAGAAACAAAGAAACAACAGAAAACAAGCAATATATATATCCCAATTCAGCAACCATCCATGATAGAATCAAAAAATGAGGTATAAACACCGAAAAAAATGTGGTTCACTAGTCACTCAGTACGACTAACTAAATACACAAGAAAATGCTTATCCGTTATAGATTAAAGCAATAGAAATGATTACATTATGTAGCACATAGAATAGTCATGATAAATTGCACAGAGAGAAGAGAGAGAGACGATGAACAGTTCCACGGGTCCAAAAATAGCCACCCGAAAATAAAATTAAAAACATTTTATGTTAAAATTTCTCTAGGTTCATTTAACCGGAGCGGGTCAGATCATTAGACGGGTCATGCTCTGCTCCAATTTTGGCCGACAGTCCAGTCAGGGAGACCTCCGTTATTGTGCTACTGCTGCATCTCAGGCCTCTTAATATATCCTTTCCTGCACTTACATGAAACTATTAAAAAAGTAAAAATATTCAATTATACAAATAGATTATCAAAAAATAAATTACATATACAGCAATAATAAATCTTAAATCTCATTTTAATTTGTATTCATTATAATTTTAAATATTCATTTTAAATATTTATTAGTTTATTTTTTATATAAATATTAATTATAAAATAAATAATTAGTCAAACAAATATAATATTATTAATTTACATTTAATAAAAAAAAATATAATCTTATAAAAAGAAATAAAAATTTAAAAACAAAAAATTATTATTTATTAATAAATTTTAGTTTGATTTTGAATCATTTTAGGTTTTGTAATTATATTTTAATTTATATCTATCATATTAATAATAGTTTATTAATTTTTTTTTTGATAATTGTATCATATCTATCAATAAAATTATTTATAATTAGTTTATATTATATATAATTATAATGATTAATATTACTAAATATTTTATTCACATTATAATAAAATTTTAAAATTATTATATTTTCAAATGTTATAACCTTTGAAAATGTTAAAAAATAACAAAAATATTTTTTTTGTTATTTCAATGTTTAAATAAATCCTATAAACCACTAAATACCTAAATACTTAAATCAATAACTCTGAAATTTCTAAAATCCTAAATAGATAATTATTTTAATCCGGTATACCCTAAATAATAAATAATAAATCTCAATATTATTTTTTTCATTATAATTTAAAATATTTATTTTAATTATTTATTCGTTTATTATTATAAAATTATTAATTACAGAATAAATTGAGTTAGACAAATATAATTTATATAATTATTTTTCATCAAAAAAATATAGATAAACTTTTTAAAAGAAAAAAAAATCAAAACAAAAAATTATATATAGTTATATATTTTGCTTTGTTTCTGAATCATTTTAGGTTTTGTAATTATATTTTAATTGATATCTATCATATTAATAATAGATTATTAATTTATTCTTTGATCATTATTAGAATATTTATCAATAAAAATATTTATATTGAATTTATAAGATATATAAATATAATGATTATTATAACTAAATATAGTATTCACTTTTGAAAAAAATTTAAAAATTATTATATTTTCAAAGTTTATAACCTTTGAAAATATCAAACAATAAAAAAGATAAATTTTTTGATATTTTTTTTAAATAACACCTATAAACCACTAAATGCATACAAAGTTAAATCAGTAAACTCTTAAACCCCATAATGCCAAAATACATAAACCATAAAACTGCTATATACTACTTAATAATTAATAAATCTAATTTTTAATTCTATTTATTATAATTTGAAATATTCATTTTAATTATTAATTAATTTATTTTTATAAAAATATTTATTACAAAATAAATTATGAGTGTGACAAATATAATTTAAAATATATATACGCTTATAAAAGAAGTAAAAATTTAAAAATTAAAAATTATTATCCAGTAATATATTTTACTTTAATTTTGAATCAATTTGGGTTTTGTAAATATTTTTTAATTAATATCTATCCTTTTATTAATAGTTTATTAATTTAATTTTTGATCAATAGTATATTATTTATCAATAAAATTGTTTATAGTGAATTTATATGATATATAAATATTAATATTATTATAACCTCTAAATACTTATTCCATTAAACTGGTATATATTAATAAAAAATCATAAATCTCATTTTAATTTTTATACAGTATAATTTTAAATTTTAATTTTAATTATTTATCAGTTTTTTTTATAGAAATATTAATTACAAAATAAATTATTAGTGAGACAGATCTAATTTAAATTAGAATAGTATCCCTAAATAATAAATAATAAATCTCATTCCTTTTCATTATAATTTTAAATATTCATTTTAATTATTTATTTGTTTATTTAAATATAAATATTAATTACAAAATAAATTGAGCAAGGCAAAAATAATTTATATAAGTTATTTTTCATCAAAAAATTATAGATAAACTTTTTAAAAGAAAAAATTTTTTTTAGAAAAAAAATTATTATTTAGTAATATATTTTGCTTTGCTTCTGAATCATTTAAGGTTTTGTAATTATATTTTAATTGATATCTATCTTATTAATAATAGATTATTAATTTATTTTTTGATCATTATTAGAATATCTATCAATAATATTGTTTATATTGATTTTACATGATATATAATTATAAAGATTATTATAACTAAATATTAAATTTACATTTGAAAATAATATAAAAATTATTATATTTTTAAAGGTTATCATCCTTGAAAATAAGATAAAATCACAAAAAAAAAATATTTTGTTATTTTATTGTTTATATAAAAGCTATAAACTACTAAATGCCTAAATGCTTAAATCATTAAACTCCTAAACCACAAAACCCAAAAACTTAAAAACCCTTAAATTCTTAAACATTTAAACCATCTTTAAATGTTTAAGTATTTATAAAGAATATATAAATATCTATCAATAAATAATACTTTATTAATTTATTTTTTGATCATTATTATATTTATATTTATATTTAGTTATTAATATCTATCAATAAAATTGTTTATTTTTAATTTACATGATATAAAATTATTAAGTTTATTATAACTAAATATTGTATTCACATTTGAACAAAATTTAAAAATTATTATATTTATAAAGGTTATAACCTTCAAAATTGATAAAAAATTCGAAAAATAATTTTTTAGTTATTTAATTATTTAAATAAATCATATAAACTACTAAATGCCTAAACAGTCAAATCACTAAACCCCTAAACTCCTAAATTCTTAAACCATTAAACTGGTATACCCTAAATAATTAATCATAACTCCCATTTTTATTTGTATTGATTATAATTTCATTATTCATTTTAATTATTTATTAGTTTATTTTTATAGAAATATTAATTACAAAATAAAACTATGAATGAGACAAATATAATTTAAATAATTTATCTTCATCAAAAAAAATTATAAGCTTATAAAAAGAATATAAAATTTTAAAATTAAAAATATTTATTTAGTAATAAATTTTACTTTGATTTTGAATCATTTTAGATTTTGCAAATATATTTTAAGTAATATCTATCTTATTAATAATAGTTTATTAATCTATTTTATGATTAGTATTATAATATCGATCAATAAAATTATTTATATTGAATTTACATGATATTTATATTATGATTATTATAATTAAATATTGTATTAACATTTGAAAAAAAATTAAAAATTATAATATTTTTGATGGTTATAACCTTGAAAATGAGAAAAAATCATAAAAATAATTTTTTTGTTATTTAATTATTTAAATAAAACCTATAAACCACAAAATACCTAAATACTTAATTTCCTAAACTCCTAAACCATGATACTACTGCACCACACACACATTGTGACGGACCACAATACACACGTGCACATATTCTTGTCCATTTTGGTGTAGCATTTAGAGGGGGCAGCAAGTCCTAGAAGTAGCCAGAAGTATGTGCCACTAGCTTGTAGAGGGCCCCACTAGCAAGCCTAGATGATAACAATCAGACAACTGATGACACCGAGCAAAGTGGTCGGGAGTAAACCCAGGAGTAGCTAGGAGTGGGTCCCACTAGCCGTATCACACAGCATTGAGGGCCACCCAACCATCGCCCAACATGAGTAGCGGGTAATCCATGATTAATTGGAGAGCCGGAAAAATCCGAAGTATCACCAAGCAGGGCCAGTAAGCAATGGAGTCCAGACCAGCCACATGGGAGTGAAAGATTCAAACTTGTAATTTATGTTTATAGTCTTATTTGTATTTTGGACATTGTATGCACCATGTACTTGTAGAGACGGATCATGACATACTCACACACACAATCTTGTCTATTTTCTATGTAGCATGCAATGAGGGCAACTGGACCCATGAGTATCTCTAAGTGGGGCCTACTAATGCATTTTGTAAATACACATTAGGCGATTCTACACTCCCGGGAGTAGAAGACCCATCTTTATAGCATTTTGTAATTTTACTTGTATTCTAGCTTGGTTGTATGCGTAGATAATTAGACTATGAGATGGACCTCATCATACATGCACACCGATGCATGCATATTTTTTGATATTTTGTGTGTGCAACAAATAGCCACTTCTAGGACCTCAAGGAGGAAGCATTCTAACCCAAGAGATACACTTTTGAGTATCATTGGAGCAAAAGATTGTAGAATTCAGAGGTGAGAATGAATTGACAAAGTGCCGTAGATATGCACTTGTGGATTTATGGGTATTCAGTTTTACATGTATTCCATTGAATAGCAATGACATAGGCAAACGTTTGATGATGCATGTCACACACATGCACAATCTTATATTTGCATAGTTTTAATATGGTGCATCATTCAAGTTCCTCCAAAAGGCTTGGATAAATCTGAATGGAAAGGAAGCAGTGCGCATAATGACTCAATGCCAACTCTGAAGTCTAGGATTGTCAGGTGATTTTAGTTGTATTCGTACGCTTGGAATTATTAGGCATTATGTTTTTTATGTATTTTATGCATAGAATCATTAAGGTGCATATGATTTGGTGGGATGGCATAAATTAGTCAGCTTTTTAGTCTCTTGTAATTTGTGTGCCTAAATGAAAAATAAAGTGTGTATTTTCCGAAAATAAAATAAAAAAACCATAAACCCTAAACTTTTAATCCTAAACCTTAAACCATAAACTATAACCCTAATCCATAAACCCTAAACTTTAAATCATAAATCTCATGTTTTGCACTTTTATAATCAAATGACTAATGTTAAATTTAAATTGAAATTCACAACTTTTAGGAATGTCACAGATTTATCTTTTTGTATATGTAACAAAAAGTCATGACTCAAGGGGTGAGTTATGGATTCAGTCTCTTTCTTGCTTTACATTTTTGTAGCATTAGCAATGGTCAATGATTGTATATTTTGTCTCTAGAACACAAAATCATATCAATGAGAAGATGCCATAACTTGTGTCTCTCTGTTGAACATATTGTTATGGCACTAAGAATGATCATGAATAAATATTTAATCACTATAATACTGGGTCATAGTATTGGATATGACCATAGCTTGTGAATTTTATCTTTATATTGCAAAGTCATTGCACTAGGAATGATTGTAACTTTGGACATTCCTCAAGAGCAAAAGTCATGACCCTAGAAATAGTTAAAGCTCGAGTATTACTCTTTATAATGTTCTATAGCTAAAATTCTTGGGATTGGAAATATGACTATGGCTTTTTCCTTTGATTTGTGACCTCAAGTTTCAATATGCAATACTAATATTTTGAGCAATGATTAAAACATTTTATACATTTGAATATGATTCATCTACACCTTTTTGGGTTTTGTGAGCTTGTATACATAACTCATTTAATATAAAAAGAAAGAAATGATACTTTTCATATCCACGAGGATATAAAAAAGGGGCTCAGACATGCCAATAAAATAAATTTTTTTATTCTTGATTGAAAGAGAGACCATACTTCTTGCCCTGCTCAAACGGCCATGGGGCTAGTTTGTTCTAATAGGCTACAAGGTGGTTATTTTTTTAGAGGTGAACTATGTTTTAAAAAAATTACTTTGAGTGTGTGCATGAGAGATATTTTAGAAGAAATTACAATAATCAATATAAATTGCATCCTCAACAACTAGCTATTTCAACACATAGGGGTACAACTTTGGTTTAGTCTGTTAGCGTACATGAGTCAAATTACCTTTAATAGCCTAGTGATTCAACATCAAATATGATGAGACATAATAGAGATAAAGTAAAAGCTCCTATTATTTTGATTAGAGCTTTAGCAATGATTCTAGAGTTCAGAGAGGAACAAAATAAATTATTTTAATTATTCAGTATAATTTAAATTTTAATTTTAATTATTTATCATTTTACTTTTATAGTAATATTAATTACAAAATAAATTATTAGTGAGATAGATCTAATTTAAATTAAACCAGTATCTCCTAAATAATAAAGAATAAATCTCATTTTTTTTATATTAATTTTAAATATTCAAATTTAATTATTTATATGTTTATTTTTATATTAATATTAATTACAAAATAAATTATGAGTTACACATATATAATTTATATAAATTATTTTTTATCAAAATAATATAGATAAACTTTTAAAAATAAAAAAAATTCAAAACAAAAAATTAATATATAGTAATATATTTTGCTTTCCTTCTGAATCATTATAAGTTTTGTAATTATATTTTAATTGATATCTATCTTATTAATAATAGATTATTAATTTATTTTTGATCATTATTAGAATATTTATCAATAATATTGTTTATATTGAATTTATATGATATATAAATATAATGATTATTATAACTAAATATTAAATTCACATTTGAAAAAAATTTAAAAATTATTATATTTTAAAAGGTTATAACCTTTGAAAATATAAAAAAATAATAAAAAAAAATATTTTTTTTAATTTTAAAATAAAACCTATAAACCACTAAATGCATACACAGTTAAATCAGTAAACTCCTAATGCTTATAATGCCTAAATACATAAACCATTAAACTGCTATATACTACTTATTAATTAAGAAATCTAATTTTTATTTCAATTTATTATAATTTATATATTCATTTTAATTATTTATTAGTTTATTTTTATAAAAATTTTTATTAAAAAATAAATTATGAGTGCAACAAATAAATTTTAAATAATTTATTTTTAATAAAAAAAAATATGCTTATAAAAGAAGTAAAAATTTAAAAATTAAAATTTATTATCCATTAATATTTTTTGCTTTAATTTTGAATCAATTTGGGTTTTGTAAATATTTTTTAATTAATATCTATTTTATTATTAATAGTTTATTAATTTAATTTTTGATCATTATTATAATATCTATCAATAAAATTATTTATATTGAATTTATATGATATATAATTATTATAATTATTATAACTAAATATTGTATTCACATTTCAAAAAATATTAAATATTATTATATTTTCAAACGTTATAACCTATGAAAATGATAACAAATTATAGAATTTTTTTTTTGTTATTTTATTTTTTATATAAAACCTATAAACCACTAAAATCCTAATAACATAAATCGCTAAACTCCTATTGACAAAACCTCTAAATACTTAAACTATTAAACTGGTATACATTAATAATAAATCTTAAATCTTATTTTAATTTTTATTTAGTATAATTTTAAATTTTTATTTTAATTATTTATCAGTTTATTTTTATAGAAATACTAATTACAAAATAAATTATTAGTGAGACGGATCTAATTTAAATTAAACCGGTATCCCTAAATAATATATAATAAATAATAAATCTCATCTTTTTTATTATAATTTTAAATATTCATTTTAATTATTTATTTGTTTATTTATATATAAATATTAATAACAAAATAAATTATGAGTTAGACAAATATAAATTATATAAATTATTTTTCATCAAAAAAATATAGATAAACTTATTAAAAAAAAATTCAAAAATAAAAAATTATTATATCGTAATATATTTTTCTTTGCTTCTGAATCATTTTAAGTTTTGTAATTATATTTTAATTAATATCTATCTTATTATTAATGGATTATTAATTTAATTTTTGATTATTATTAAAATATTTTTCAATAAAATTGTTTATATTGATTTTATATAATATATAAATATAATGATTAGTATAACTAAATATTGTATTCACATTTGAAAAAAATTTAAAAATTATTATATTTTCAAAGGTTATAACCTTTGAAAATATAAAAAAATAATAAAAATAATTTTTTTGTTATTTTATTTAAAATAAAACCTATAAACCACTAAATGCTAGGGGTGCTAATGGGACGGGTCGGGACGGGATGGGGATTACAAATCCCTAGTCCCTTGCCACAGTTCGGAGATTTTTTTTGAATATCCAGACACGTCCCATAGGTTGAAAATTTCAGATGGGACAGGACGGAGATCAGGGAATTTGGGTAGGATAAAACGGTTCCGGGATGGAACGGAATTCGAACATTTTTTCAATTTATTTTTTTTAAACTAGCCAAGTTAGTTCATGTCGAAACCTTTTGTTGTACCATTTATCATTCCTTAGTTATGTATCTGTCAAACTCAAATTGGGCCAATTTTGTTTTGTCAAATAGGCTAAATACCGTAAACGAGTTCCATTACCTTGTCAAAAGTTTTGATGTGCAGAAAGGATAGGAATGTTAAATAGAATGGGACCGAGTTGTGTGCTTAATTTGGTTCTTTGTTTTTACACAAGTTGTCTTTGTTCAGTCGAGTGAAAGTTAACCATAATAGCAATACTACATTTTTTAAACAATTACTTAAAATATTAAGGAATATCTAAAGAAGACCACAAACATTGGTAGCTTCAATTACTACTTAAGTAATCTCTAAAATTAGGCAGCTTAATATAACAAAAAAATACAACTAATATCAACCATGATAATAATCAATTCAAAGGTCCGTCCCAGAACAGCAACAAAAATCCAAATCCAATTAATTATCTCTTCTACAATTCCTCCCTTTTCTTCCTTCACTGTAGAAGGACAACCAAAGATGAAAACGTGTAAATCATGTAGACATAAATTTCTAAGATGAAAGAGTAATAAAAAAACAAAATATTACCTTATAAATTTTAATACACCCATTCCAAATTTAGTTGGCCAACTATAGTTGGAAGAATATTTCGATCTTGTGACCCCTCTGAAAATTGTAATTGAACCATTATTTTATTAAATTGAATGAATAAAATAAGTAAAAGTGAAATTAAAATTTACAAGATTTGTATACTAACCTGATTCATTATCATCAATAAGGTCTTGAAATAATTCTTCAATTTTAATTGATTTGTTTGAGATTCTCAACCAATCTTGTAGACATATGAGAACTTCAGCTTTAATAGGTGTTAAAGAACTTATAAATTTATCTAAAGTTCTCCCCCTAGTGCTAAATGTAGATTCGTAGGCCACAGTAGATGCTTGGATAGAAAATACATTTCTTGCTACATTTGCCAAAGAAGGGTACCTAACCTCATTTTCCTTCCACTAGGTTAGAAGATTAGAATCAATTCTATTTTTTTCAAATTTGTCCTCCAAGTACCTATCCAACTCTTCCTAAGCTGCAACTACTTGTTCCTTCTCCAATCATCATTTTTCTTCAACACGGTAGAAGAGAAATCATCTTCTTTTGATTCATCTTCATTTAAATCTTTATAATCATCCATCATCTCATTTAAAGCATTTATAACCATTTTCACCAAATTTTTAGCGAATTCCTCTTTATAATGCTAAGTGTACTTAACCTTAAGATATTTGAGCTTATATCTAGGATCAAATTTTTAGCAAACTCCTTCAAAAACCTTTTGTCTTTGTCCTCCAACTTATATATTTCTTTTTGATATTTGAACCAATTTATCAAATTCTTTTTGAAATTAAGTTGAATTCCATCTTATATCTCAAGGTTAAGCTCCAACTTAAATCAAATTATGAGTGATATAAAATAAATTTAAATAACAATTTTAAATATATATTATATCTCAAGGTTAAATTCTTTATATGCTTCAAAATAAATTATGAGTTGAAGAATTTAATTGATATAACTTGAGATATCAACATATATCAATTTAATTTCAAGTTGAGATAACCTTGAGATATAAAATTATATCAAATTATAGTAAAAGATATATATTTTAATTTCAAGCTTAATTTCAACTTATATCAACTTAAGATATAAAATAAATTCTCTTTGATATATATTATAATTTTAAATAACAATTTTAATTATTTATTAGTTTATTTTGATAGAAATATTTATTACAAAATAAATTATGAGTTAAAATTTGCTAAAAATTTGTTGAATTGTTATCTCAAGGTTAACTCCTACTTATCAAAAACCTTGAGATATTTTTTAAATTTGCTAAAAATTTTTAGTTCTTTTTGATATTTGAACCAAACTCCTTCAAAAACCTTTTGTCTTTGTCCTCCAAGTTATCAAATTCTTTTTGATATTTTATATCAATTTGTAGCATCAAATAAGTTGAATTCCATCTTGTAGGACAATCTAATTGCAATGAAGATCAAGATGTCAAGTTTGCTTCTTCAGCACATAACTTAACCATATGTAATCTTTTAGGACTGCTCCTCACATATTTCACCACACCTCTAATTTTTTGTATAGAACCCTCAACTACTGCAATGCCATCTCTGATAATTAAGTTTAGGATATGAGCACAACATCTCATATGAAAATACTCGCCTCTCAAAGGTACAACACTTTTCTTCACAAGCCTTTTTTTCAATTGTTCAACTGCAACATTATTATTTGATGCATTGTCAACAGTAATGCACATCAACTTTCTCAAACCCCATTCATTCATGCAAAACTCAAAGAAATCATCAACATAAGTATCACTACCATCAAAGAAATCATCATTTTTCTTCAACACAGTAGAAGAGAAATCATCTTCTTTTGATTCTTCTTCATTTAAATCTTTAAAATCATCAATCATCTCATTTAAAGCATCTATAACCTTTTTCACCAAATTTTTAGCCAATTCATCTCAATAATGCTAAGTGTACTTAACCTTGAGATATTTGAGCTTATATCTAGGATCAAACACTACTGCTACAAAAAGTATAATATTTGTTGATTGAAGAGAACCACAATATTTGTTGAATTTATGCCTCATTTTCATACCCATTTCAGACACCATTGTATCTCTACTATTTTTACAAAGCTCAATTTCTTTCAAAATTCGAATAATCTCAAGAAAATAAACACTAGAGGTAGAATATTATGAGCCAGAAAATTTCCAAGTTACCTCATAAAAAGTTTTCAAGAAACAAGCCAAAATTTTGGCGTTTGTTCAGTCTCTCTTAGTTGGAATGTTTGAACCAAACTCCTTCAGAAAACTTTTGTCTTTGTCCTCCACTTATCAAATTCTTTTTGATATTTTATATCTGCTTGTAGCATCAAATAAGTTCAATTCTATCTTGTAGGACAATCTAATTGCAATGAAGATCCATATGTCAAGTTTGCTTCTTCAACACATAACTTAAACATATCTAATCTTTTAGAACTGCTCCTCACATATGTGACCACTCCTTTAATTTTTTGAATAGTACCCTCAACTACTGTAATTCCAACTCTATAATTATGTTTAGGATATGAGCACAACATCTCATATGAAAATCCTCACCTCTCAAAGGTACAATATTTTTCTTAAACAAGCCTTTTTTTCAATTGTTCAACTGCAACATCATTATTTTATGCATTGTCAACAGTAATGAACATCAACTTTTTCAAACCCAATTCATTCATTCAAAACTCAATAGCTTTTCTAATATTAACTCCAGAATGACTTTTAATTACACAAAAGTTCAAAAGCCTTTTATGTATATTCCATTGAGAATCAATGAAATGAACAGTCAAACATATATAAGACAAATTTTGAATGCTAGTCCAAGAGTCGGTAGTCAATGAAACTCTATAATAATGAGATGATATGCTATCAAATAATTTCTTCTTTTCCTTCACAAACAAAAAAAAACAATCCCTTAATATAGAGTGCAAAGATGGAATTTTAAATTGAGGTTCAGATGTACCTTGACTTTCTTTTACAATTAGATTTGAAGAACCTGCCGTAACAATATGAGGATTCGTGATTGGATTTACTAGTACTTTGATCATTTGAGATGTGATCATCTTCAATTTATTATATTTTTCATTTACCACTAGATTGTGTCATCTGCATTGCCATTAATTAATATAATATTTTAACTATAATTACATATAAATATTTCAAACAAGCAAGCTCTACAAAACTGACTATAACACATTCAGCCCACTCATTCGGCCCAACCACAACACCACAAAAGAAAAAATACGTGAGAGAACGTGATGGGAAAAGTCAAAGTCAACAGATTTTCTCAGTCTCGATTCTTTAGGGACAATACTTCGGGTCTTGTCGCGAATCTTCGAGTCTCGTGAGCAGCCCTACTAAATGCATATAATGTTAAATCAGTAAACTCTTAAACACCATAATGCCTAAATATATAAACCATTAAACTACTAAATACTACTTAATAATTAATAAATCTAATTTTTATTGCTATTTATTATATTTTTAAATATTCATTTTAATTATTTATTAGTGTATTTATTTAGAAATATTTATTACAAAATAAATTATGAGTGAGACAGATATAATTTAAATAATATATTATTTACATAATATAAATATATGCTTATAAAGATGTATAAATTTAAAAATTAAATATTATTATAAAGTAATTTAAGTTACTTGAATTTTGAATCAATTTGGGTTATGTAAATATTTTTTAATTAATATCTATCTTAATATTAATAGTTTATAAATTTAATTTTTGATCATCATTATAATATCTATCAATAAAATTATTTATATTAAATTTATATGATATATAATTATTAATATTATTATAACAAAATATTGTATTTAAATTTCAAAAAATTCTAAATTTTATTATATTTTCAAATGTTATAACCTATGAAAATGATAAAAAATTATAGGAATTTTTTTTGTTATTTTATATTTTTAAATAAAACCTATAAACCACTAAAAGCCTAAAAACATAAATCGCTAAACTCCTAATGACAAAACCTGTAAATACTTAAATCATTAAACTTGTATACATTAATAATATATCATGAATCTCGTTTTAATTTTTATTTAGTATACTTTTAAATTTTCATTTTAATTATTTATCAATTTATTTTATAAAAATATTAATTACAAAATAAATTATTAGTGAGACAGAACTAATTTAAATTAAATCGATATCCCTAAATAATAAATAATAAACCTCATTTTTTTTTCATTATAATTCTAAATATTCATTTTAATTATTTATTTTTTTTATTTATATATAAATATTAATTACAAAATAAATTGAGTTAGACAAATATAATTTATATAAATTAGTTTTCATCAAAAAATTATTGATAAACTTTATAAAAGAAAAAAAAAATTCAAAACAAAAAATTATTATATAGTAATATATTTTGGTTTTCTTCTGAATCATTTTAGGTTATGTAATTATATTTTAATTGATATCTAACTTATTAATAATAGATTATTAAATTATTTTTTTATCTTTATTATAATATTTATCAATAAAAATATTTATATTGAATTTATATGATATATAAATTTAATAATTATTATAACTAAATATTATATTCACTTTTGAAAAAAATTATTTTTTCAATATAATTAAATTTATTTTGATTATTTATTAATAATTAAATTTAATAATTATCTATTTTTTCAATATAATTTAAAAAATTTATTTTGATTATTTAGTTTTTTATTTATATATATATATTAATTATAAATTAAATTATGAGTTAAAAATATAATTTATAAAAATTATTTTTCATCAAAAAATAGATAAGCTTATAAATAGAATAAAAATTTTAAAAAAATAATTATTATTAATTAATATATTTTGCTTTGATTTTGAAGAATTTTAGGTTTTGATATTATATTTTAAGTAATATCAATCTTATTCATATTAGATTTTTAATCTATTTTTTGATAATTTTTATAATATCTATCAATAAAATTATTTATATTGAATTTATATGATATATAATTATTATGATTATTATAAATAAATATTGTATTCAATTTTGAAAAAATTTTAAAAATTATTATATTTTCAAATGTTATAATCTTAAAAAATGAGACAAAATTATAAAAATAAATTTTTAGTTATTTTATTTTTTAAATTAAACCTATAGACCATTAAATGATTTCTTACTTAAATTAGTAAGCTCATAAACCCCGAAAGCCCTAAATACATAAACATTTTAACATCTATATACTACTTAATAAATAATAAATCTCATTTTTATATCTATTTATTATAATTTTAAATATTCATTTTAATTATTTATAGTTTACTTATTTAAAAAAATTAATTACAAAATAAATTTCGGGTAAGACAAATGTTATTTAAATAATTTATTTTTAATCAAAAAAAAATATAAGCTTATAAAAAGAAGGTCAAATTTAAAAATTAAATATTATTATTTAGTAATATATTTTGATTTGATTTTGAATCATTATGTGTTATGTAAATATATTTTAATTAATATTTATATTATTAATAATAGTTTATTAAATTAATTTTTGATCATTATTATAATTTCTATCATTAAAATTGTTTATATTGAATTTATATGATATATAATTAGTATGATTAATATAATTAATCTTAGTATTCACTTTTCTAAAAATTTTAAAAATTATTTTATTTTTAAAGGTTATAACCTTCGAAAATAATCAAACCATTAAACCGGTATACCGCATATAATAAATCATAAATCTCATTTTGATTTGTATTCATTATAATTTTAAATATTCATTTTAATTATTTATTAGTTTATTTTTTATAGAAATATTAATTACATAATAAATAATTAGCGAGACAACTATAATTTTAATAATTATTTTTTAATCAAAAAAAATATAAGCTTATAAAAATAAGTAAAAATTTAACAACAAAAAATTATTATTTATAATATATTTTACTTTGATTTTGAATCATTATATATAGGTTTTGCAATTATATTTTAATTACTATCAATCTTATTAAGAATAATTTATTAATTTATTATTTGATCAATTTTTTAATATCGAACAATAAAATTACTTATATTCAATTAAAATATCTTATAATTAATAAGTTATTATAACTAAATATTATATTTACATTTGAAAAAAATTTAAAAATTATTATATTTTCAAAGGTTATAACCTTCAATTTATTAATTATTAAGTAGCATATAGTGGTTTAATGGTTTATGTATTTAGGCATTATGGGGTTTAAGAGTTTATTGATATAACTCTGTATGCATTTAGTAGTTTATAGGTTTTATTTAAAAAATAAAAAAACATAAAATTTATTTTTATTATTTTTTCATATTTCCAAAAGTTATAACCATTGAAAATATAATAATTTTTAAATTTTTTTGAAAGTGAATTCAATATTTAGTTATAATAATCATTATATTTATATATCATATAAATTCAATATAATCAATTTTATTGATAAATATTATAATAATGATCAAAAATTAAATTAATAAACAATTATTAATAAGATAGATATCAATTAAAATATAATTACAAAAATTAAAATGATTCAAAAGTAGAGCAAAATATATTACTATATAATAAATAAAAGTTTTTAAATTTTTATTCTTTTTATCAGTTTATCTATATTTTTCGATGAAAAATAATTTACATAAATTATATTTGTCTAACTAAAATTTATTTTGTAATTAATATTTATATAAAAAATAAACGAATAAATAATTAAAATAAATATTTTAAATTATAATGAAAAAAATAATATCGAGATTTATTATTTATTATTTAGGTTATACTAGTTTAAAAAGATTATCTTTTTAGGGTTTTAGAGATTTAGGAGTTATTGATTTAAGTGTTTAGGCATTTAGTGGTTTATAGGATTTATTTAAACAATGAAATAACAAAAAAATTATTTTTGATATTTTCTCACATTTTCAAAGGTTATAACCTTTGAAAATATAATAATTTTAAAATTTGTTAAAAATATGAATACAATATTTTGTAATAATAATCATTATAATTATATATAATCTAAACAAAAGATAAAAAATTTTATTGATAGATATTAAATCAATTATCAAAAAATAAATTAATATGCTATTATTAATATGATAGATATAAATTAAAATATAATTGTAAAACCTAAAATTATTCAAAATCAAAGTAAAATTAATTACTAAATAATAATTTTTATTCTTTAGTTTTTGCTTCTTTTTATAAGGTTATATATTTTTTTGATGAAAATTAAATTATTTAAATTATATTTATATCACTCATAATTTATTTTGTAATTAATATTTTAATAAATTATTTTAATTATAATTAAGTTTACGTGTTTAAAAGTTTAAGTATTTAGGGTCTTTTGTGTTAAGGAGTTTAGTGATTTAAGTGTTTAGGGATTTAGTGGTTTATAAGTTTTATTTTAATAATGATATAACATAAAATTTATTTTTTTTTATTTTTTCTAATTTTTGAAGGTTATATCCTTTGAAAATATAATAATTTTTAAATTTTTTTCAAATATAAATAGTATATTTATTTATAAGAATCTTCATAAATATAAGTCATTTAAATTCAATATAAATAATTACATTGCTAGATATTATAATATGATCAAAAAATAAATTAATAAACTATTATTAATAAAATAGTTATTATTTAAAAAGTATTTAAAAATCTAAATTTATTCAAATCAAAGTAAAATAAATTACTAAATAATAATTTTTTTAATGTTTTGCTTTTTTTATAAGTTTATATTTTTGTTATTAAAAATAAATTATTTAAATTATATTTGTCTTACTCATAATTTATTTTGTAATTTATAATTCTATAATAATAAACAAATAAATAATGCAATGAATATTTAAAATTATAATGAATACAGATAAAATTGAGATTTATTATTTATTATTCAGGATATACCGGTTTAATGGTTTAAGTATTTAGGTGTTTTTTGGTTTAGGAGTTTAGTGATTTAATTGTTGAGACCTTTAGTGATTTATAGTTTTTATTTAAAGAATGAAAAAACAAAAAATTTAATTTTTTGATTTTTTTAATTTTTGAAGGTTATAACCTTTGAAAATATAATAATTTTTAATTTTTTTTAAATGTGAATATAATATTTAGTTATAATAATCTTAATAATTATATATAATGTAAACTCAATATAAATAATTTTATTGATAAAGATTATAAAATGATCAATAAATAAATTAATAAACGAGTATTTATAAGAATGATATAAATTAAAATACAATATGATATTTTAAAATGATTCAAAATCAAAATAAGCTAAATTACTAAAAAATAATTATTTATTTTTAAAAATTTATCTTTTTTCATAAGCATTTTTTTAATTAAAAATAATTTATTTAAACTATATATGTCGCATTAATAATTTATTTTGTAATTAATATTTCTATAAAAATAAACTGATAAATAAGTAAGGTGAATATTTAAAATTATAATGAATACTTATAAAAATTAGATTTATTATTTGTTATTTGGACTATACTAATTTAATGTTTTAAGTATTTATGGTCTTCGGGGTTTAGGAGTTTAGTCATTTTAGAATTTAGTCATTTAGTGGTATATAGGTTTTATATAAAAAATAAAATAACAAAAAATTTATTTTTGTTATTATTTCGCATTTTTGAATGTTATAACCTTTGAAAATATAATAATTTATAATTTTTTTTGAAAAGCGAATATACTATGAAGTTATAATAGTCATAATAATTGTATATCATATAAATTCAATATATATTATTTTATTGATATATATTATAATAATGATCATATAAATAAATTAAACAATTATTAATAAGATAAATATTGTTTAAAATATATTTTCAAAACCTAAAATGTTTCAAAATCAAAGTGAAATATTTTACTAAATATTAATTTTAAATTTTAAAATTTTTGTATCCATTTATAAGCCTATATATTTTTTGATGAAAAATAAAATATTTAAATTATATTTGTATCATTAATAATTTATTTTTTAATTTATATTTCTATAAATATAAACTAATAAATAAATAAAATGTATATTAAAATTTATAATGAATACTAATAAAAATGAGATTTATGATTTATTATTTAGTGTATAACTTTTTAATTGTTTAAGTTTTTTCTGGTTTTGGGGTTAATGAGTTTATTGATTTATATGTTTACACATTTAGGTGTTTATAGGTTTTATTTAATCAAATAAATACCAAAAAATTTATTTTTATGAATTTTCGTGATTTTCAAATGTTATAACCTTTGAAAATATAATAATTTTTTAATAGTTATAAAATATGAATACAATATTTAGTGTTAAAAATCTTAAAAAGTATATTTTTTGTAAATTCAATATAAAAAATTTATTAATATATATTATTATAATGATCAAAAAATAAAATAATTAACTATTATTAATAAAATAGATATTAATTAAAATATATTTGCAGAATCCAAAATAATTCAAAATCAAAGTATATTATATTACTAAATAAAATTTCATATTTTTGAAATTTTGTTTATTTTTATAAGCTTTTTTTTTCTTAAAAAATAATTTATTTAAATTATATATGTCTCACTCATTATTTAATTTGTAATTAATATTTCTATAAAAATAAACTAAAAAATAATTAAAATGAATATTTAAAATTATAATAAATACAAATAAAAATGAGATATATTATTTTTTATTTAGGTTATATAGGTTTAATGGTTTAAGTATTTAGGGGGTTTTGTGGTTTAGGAGTCTAGAGATTTAAATGTTTAGGCATTTAGTGGTTTATAAGCTTTATTTAAATAATAAAATAATATTTATAATTATAAGACATTAAAATTGAATATAAGTAATTTTATTATTATATATTATAAAAATGATCAAATAATAAATTAATAAATTTTTATTTATAAGATTGATAGTAATTAAAATATATTTGCAAAACCTATATATAATGATTCAAAATAAAAGTAAAATATATTATTAAATAATACTTCTTTGTTTTTAAATTTTTACTTCTTTTTATAAGCTTATATATTTTTTTGATTAAAAATAAATTATTAAAATTATATTTGTCTGACTCATTATTATTTTTGTAATTAATATTTCTATAAAAATTAAACTAATAAATAATTAAAATGAATATTTAAAATTATAATGAATACAAATTAAAATGAGATTTATGATTTATTATATGTGGTATACCTGTTTAATGGTTTGATTATTTAGGAGTTTTGTCGTTTAAGAGTTTATCAATTTATGTTTTTAGGCATTTAGTGGTTTATAGGTTTTATTTATATAATAAAAATAAAAAAAAATTTAGATTTTTTTTATTTTAAAAGGTTATAACGATAAAAAATAAATTAATATTTAAAATTTTTTGAAATGTGAATATAATATTTAGTTATAATAATATTAATAATTATATATGATATAAATTCAATATAAAAAATTTTATTGAAAGATATTATAATAATGATCAAAAATTAAATTAATAAACTATTAATAATAAGATAAATATTAATTAAAAAATATTTACAAAACCCAAATTGATTCAAAATTAAAGTAAAATATATTACTAGATAATAATTTTTAATTTTTAAATTTTTACTTCTTTTATAAGCGTATATAAATCTTTTGATTAAAAATAAATTATTTAAATTAAATATGTCGCACTCATAATTTATTTTGTAATAAAAATTTCTATAAAAATAAACTAATAAATAATTAAAATGAATATTTAAAATAATAATAAATTGAAATGTAAATTCAATTTATTAAGTAGTATATAGCGGTTTAATGGTTTATGTATTTAGGCATTACGGGGTTTAGGAGTTTACTGATATAACTGTGTATGCATTTAGTGGTTTATAGGTTTTATTTAAAAAATAAAATAACATAAAATTTATTTTTATTATTTTTTCATATTTCAAAAGGTTATAACCTTGAAAATATAATAATTTTAAATTTTTTTCAAAAGTGAATTAAATATTTAGTTATAATAATCATTATATTTATATATCATATAAATTCAATATAAACAATATTATTGATAAATATTCTAATAATGATCGAAAAATAAATTAAAAATAATTATTAATAAGATAGATATAAATTAAAATATAATTACAAAATCTAAAATGATTCAGAAGGATTGCAAAATATATTACTATATAAGAAATTTTAGTTTTTAAATTTTTTATTCTTTTTATAAGTTTATCTATATTTTTCGATGAAAAATAATTTATATAAATTATATTTGTCTAACTCATAATTTATTTTGTAATTTATATTTATATAATAATAACAAATAAATAATTAAAATGAATATTTAAAATTATAATGAAAAAAAGAATATTGAGATTTATTATTTATTATTAAGGGTTACCGATTTAAAAAAAATTTTATTTATTATTTAGGGTTTTAGAGATTTAGGAGTTATTAAATTAAGTGTTTAGGCATTTAGTCGTTTATAGGTTTTATTTAAAGAATGAAATATCAAAAAATATATTTTTTTTTATTTTTTCACATTTTCAAAGGTTATAACCTTTGAAAATATAATATTTTTAAAATTTTTTTCAAAATTGAATTCAATATTTAGTTATAATAATCATTATATTTAAATAACATATAAATTCAATATAAACAATTTTATTTATAAATATTCTAATAATGATCAAAAAATAAATTAATAATCTATTATTAAAAAGATAGATATCAATTAAAAAATAATTATAAAACCAATAAAGATTAAGAAGCATAGCAAATTATATTATAATATAATAATTTTTTTTTTATTTTTTTTTATTTTAATAAGTTTATCTATATTTTTTTGATGAAAAATAATTTATATATATTATATTTGTCTAACTCATAATTGATTTTTTAATTAATATTTATATAAAAATAAACAAATAAATAATTAAAATGAATATTTAAAAATATAATGAAAAAAAATGAGATTTATTATTTATTATTTAGGGTATACCGGTTTAATTTAAATTATATCTGTCTCACTAATAATTTTTTTTGTAATTAATATTTCATTAAAAATAAATTGATAAATAATTTAAAAAAATATAAAATTATATTGAATAAAAATTAAAATGAGATTTATGAATTATTATTAATGTATACCAGTTTAATATTTTAATTATTTAGATGTTTTGTCGTTTATGACTTTAGCAATTTATGTTTTTAGGCATTTAGTGGTTTATTGGTTTTGTTTAAATAATGAAATTACAAAAAAAAATTTGATATTTTTTCACATTTTCAAAGATTTTTAAAAATGCGAATACTATATTTAGTAATAATAATTATTATAATTATATACAATATAAACTAAATATAAATAATTTTATTGATAAATATGATATCAATTATAAAAAAATAAATTAATATGTTATTATTATTATGATGGATATAAATTAAAATATAATTGCAAAACCTAAATTTATTCAAAATCCAAGTAAAATTTATTACTAAATAATTTTTTTTTTAGTTTTTGCTTCTTTTTATAAGCTTATATGTTTTTTTGATGAAAAATAAATTATAAAATTATATTTGTATCACTAATAATTTATTTTGTAATTAATATTTTAATTAATTATTTAAATTATATTTAAGGTTTATGAGTTTAAAGGTTTAAGTATTTAGGGGCTTTTGTGTTTTGGAGTTTATATGTTTAAGTGTTTAGAAATTTATGGTTTATAAGTTTTATTTAAACAATCATATAGCAAAAAATTTATTTTCATTATTTTTTTAAATTTTTGAAGATTATATCCCCTTAAAATATAATAATTTTTAAATTTTTTCAGATGTAAATATAATATTTATTTATAATAATCTTAATAATTATAATTCATTTAAATTCAATATAAATAATTATATTGCTAGATATTATAATTATGATCAAAAAATAAATTAATAAACTATTATTAATAAAATAGTTATTATTTAAAAAGTATTTGCAAAATCTAAATTTATTAATATCAAAGTAAAATATATTACTAAATAATAATTTTTTTAATGTTTTGCTTTTTTTATAAGTTTATATTTTTGTTATTAAAAATAAATTATTCAAATTATATTTGTCTTACTCATAATTTATTTTGTAATTTATAATTCTATAATAATAAACTACTAAATAATTAAAATGAATATTTAAAATTATAATGAATACAAATAAAATTAAGATTTATTATTTAGTATTCAGGATATACCGGTTTAATGGTTTAAGTATTTAGGTATTGTGTGGTTTAGGAGTTTAGTGATTTAATTGTTTAGACCTTTAGTGATTTATAGTTTTTATTTAAAGAATGAAAAAACAAAAAAATTAATTTTTTAATTTTTTTTTAATTTTTGTAGGTTGTAACTTTTGAAAATATAATAATTTTAATTTTATATAATGTGAAATCAATATAAATAATTTTATTGATAGATATTATAATAATGATCAATTAATAAATTAATAAATTTGTATTTATAAGAATGATATAAATAAAAATTATATTGTATAATTTAAATTGATTCAAAATCAAGATAAGATATATTATTAAATAATAATTTTTTATTTTTAAAATTGTGCCTATTTTATAAGCATTTTATTTTATGAAATATAAATTATTTAAATTATATATGTCGCACAATTAATTTATTTTGTAATTAATATTTCTATAAAAATAAACTGATAAATAATTAAAATGAATATTTAAAATTATAATGAATACTAATAAAACTGAGATTTATGATTTATTATTTAGACTATAATAATTTAATGTTTTAAGTATTTATGGGCTTTGGGGTTTAAAAGTTTAGTCATCTTAGTTTTTAGTCATTTAGTGGTTTAAAGGTTTAATATAAAAAATAAAAAAACAAAAAATTTATTTTTGTTATTTTTTCTCATTTTTGATGGTTATAACCTTTGAAAATATAATAATTTTTTTAATTTTTTTTCTTGAAAAGTGAATACAATATGAAGTTATAATAATCATAATAATTATATATAATTTAAATTCAATATAAACTATTTTATTGATATTTATTATAATAATGATCATAAAAAAGTAATAACCAATTATTAATAAGATAAATATTGTTTAAAATATATTTGCAAAACCTAAAATGACTCAAAATCAAAGTGAAATATTTTACTAAATATTAATTTTAAATTTTTAAATTTTTGTATCCATTTATAAGCCTATATTTTTTTTTATGAAAAATAAATTATATTTGTCTCACTAATAATTTATTTTTTAATTTATATTTCTATAAAATTAAACTAATAAATAATTAAAATGTATATTTAAAATTATAATGAATACTAAACAAATTAGATTTATGATTTATTATTTAAGGTATAACTATTTAATTGTTTAAGTTTTTTTTGTGGTTTTGGGGTTAAGAAGTTTATTGATTTATATGTTTACACATTTAGGTGTTTATAGGTTTTATTTAATCAATGAAATTACAAAAAAGAATTTTTTATGAATTTTCGTGATTTTCAATGCTTATAACCTTTAAAAATATAATAAATTTTTAATAGTTATAAATTATGAATACAATACTTAGTTATAATAATCTTATTAATAATATTTGTTGTAGAATCAATATAAAAAAATGTATTAACATATATTATAATAAGGATCAAAAAATAAATTAATAAACTATTATTAATAAGATAGATATTAATTAAAATATATTTGCAGAACCCAAAATAATTCAAAATAAAAAAAAAATTTATTAATAAATAAAATTTTAATTTTTATAATTTTTTTTATTTTTAAAAGCTTTTTTTTTTTCATAAAAAATAATTTATTTAAATTATATGTGTCTCACTCATTATTTATTTTGTAATTAATATTTCTATAAAAATAAACTAAAAAATAATTAAAATGAATATTTAAAATTATAATGAATACAAATAAAAATGAGATTTATTATTTATTATTTAGGTTATATAGGTTTATGGGTTTAAGTATTTAGGGGGTTCTGGGGTTTTGGAGTTTAGAGATTTAAATGTTTAGTCATTTAGTGGTTTATAAGTTTTATTTAAATAATAAAATAATAAAAAATTATTTTTGTGATTTTTTATCATTTTTGAAGGTTATAACCTTTGAAAATATAATAATTTTCAAATTTTTTTCAAATGTAAATATAATATTTAATTATAATAACTTAATAATAATAAGACATTTTAATTGAATATAAGTAATTTTATTGTTCGATATTATAAAAATGATCAAATAATAAATTAATAAACTATTATTAATAAGATTGATCGCAATTAAAATATAATTGCAAACCCTATATATAATGATTCAAAATCAAAGTAAAATATATTACTAACTAATAATTTTTTGTTTTTAAATTATTACTTCTTTATATAAGCTTTTTTTTTTATTAAAAATAAATTATGAAAATTATATTTGTCTTACTCATTATTTATTTTGTGATTGATATTTCTATAAAAAATAAACTAATAAATAATTAAAATGAATATTTAAAATTATAAAGAATACAAATTAAAATGATATTTATGATTTATTATATATGGTATACCGGTTTAATGGTTTGATTATTTAGTGCTTTATAGGTTTTATTTATATAATAAAATTTAAAATTCTATTTTTGATTTTTTCTGATTTTCAAAGGTTATAACCTTTGAAAATAAAATAATTTTTAAAATATTTCGAAATGTGAATACCATGTATAATTATATTAATATTACTAATTATATATCATATAAATTCAATATAAATAATTTTAATGATAGATATTATAATAAATATCAAAAATTAAATTAATAAACTATTATTAATAATATAAATATTAATTAAAATATATTTACATAACATAAAATGATTCAAAATCAAATCAAAATATATTACTAAATAATAATATTTTATTTTTAAAATTTGCCTTCTTTTTATAAGCTTATATTTTTTTTTATTAAAATAAATTATTTAAATAATATTTGTCTCACTCGAAATTTATTTTGTAATTAATTTATCTAAAAAATTAAACTATAAATAATTAAAATAAATATTTAAAATTATAATAAATAGAAATAAAAATGAGATTTATTTTTTATTAAGTAGTATATAGCTGTTAAAAGGTTTATGTATTCACGGGTTTCGGGATTTATGAGCTTACTGATTTAAGTAAGTAAGCAATTAATGATCTATAGTTTTTATTTAAAAAATGAAATAACAAAAAATTTATTTTTTTTATTTTTTCACATTTTCAAAGGTTATTACCTTTGAAAATATAATAATTTTAAATTTTTTTTCAAAAGTGAATAAAATATTTAATTATAATTATCATTATATTTATATATCATATAAATTCAATATAACCATTTTTATTGATAAATATTCTAATAATGATGAAAAAATAACTTAATAATCTATTATTAATAAGATAGATATCAATTAAAATATATTTACAAAAGCTAAAATGTTTCAGAAGCAAAGCGAAATATATTACTATATAATAATTTTTTGTTTTGAAAATTTTTTTTTAAAAAGTTTATCTATATTATTTTGAATAAAAATAATTTATATAAATTATATTTGTGTAACTCATAATTTATTTTGTAATTAATATTTATATAAAAATAAACAAATAAATAATTAAATATGAATATTTAAAATTAAAATGAAAAAAAAAATGAGATTTATTCTTTATTATTTAGGATATAATGGTTTAATTTAAATTAGATCCATCTAACTAATATTTTATTTTGTAATTAATATTTCTATAAAAATAGATTGATAAATAAATAAAATAAAAATTTAAATTATACTGAATAATTAAAATAATTTATTTTGTTCCTCTCTCAACTCTAGAATGATAGTTAAAGCTCTAACCAAAATAATAGGAGCTTTTACTTTATCTCTATTATGTCTCATCATATTTGATGTTGAATCACTGGGCTATCAAAGGTATTTGACTCAATTACGCTGACAAACTAAACCAAAGTTGTACCCCTATGTGTTGAAATAGCTAGTTGTTGAGGATGCTATTTATATTGATTATATAATTTCTTCTAAAATATCTCTCATGCACACATTCAAAGCAATATTTTTTAAAACATAGTTCACCTCTAAGATAATAATGACCTTGTAGCCTATTAGAATAAACTAGCCTCATGGGGGTTTGAGCAGGGCAAGAAGTATGGGCTCTCTTTCAATCAAAAATCAAAAAATTTATTTTATTGGCATGTCTAATCCCCTTTTTTATATCCTCATGGATATGTAAAGTATCATTTATTTATTTTTAAATTAAATGAGTTATGTATACAAGCTCACAATACCCAAAAAAGGTGTAAATGAATCATTTTCAAATGTATAAATGGTTTTAATCATTGCTCAAAATATTAGTCTTGCATATTGACACTTGAGATCACAAATCAAAGAAAAAAGCCATAGTGATATTTCCAATCCCAAAATTTTTAGCTATAAAAAGTTATAAAAAGAAGTACTCAATCTTTAACTATTTCTAGGGTCATGACTTTTGCTCTTGAGGAATCTCCAAAGTTACAATCATTCCTAGTGCAATGACTTTGCAATATAAAGATAAAATATACAAGCTATGGTCATATCCAATACTGTGACCCAGTATTATAGTGATTAAATATGTATTCATGATCATTCTTAGTGCCATAACAATATGTTAAATAGAGAGACACAAGTTATGGTATATTCTCATCGGTATGATTTTGTGTTCTAGACACAAAATATACAATCATGTCCATTGCTAATGCTACAAAAATGTAAAGCAAGAAAGAGACTGAATCCATAACTCACCCCTTGAGTCTTGACTTTGTGTTACATATACAAAAAGATAAATCTGTGACATTCCTAAAATTTGTGAATTTCAATTTAAATTTAACACTTAGTCATTTGATTATAAAAGTGCAAAACATGAGATTTAGGATTTATGGTTTATGGGCTAGGGTTATAGTTTATGGTTTAAGGTTTAGGATTTAAAGTTTAGGGTTTATGGTTTTTTTTTTGTTTTTTTTGTAAAATACACACTTTATTTATCATTTAATCACACAACTTACAAGAGACTAAAAAGCTGACTAATTTAGGCCAGCCCATCAAATCCTATGCACCTTAAATATTATATGCATAAAATACATAAAAAAACATAATGCCTAATAATTCCAAGCATACAAATACAACTAAAATCACCTGGCATTCTGGGAATTCAGAGTTGGCATTGAGTCATTATGCGCACTGCGTCCTTTCCATTCGGATTTTTCAAAGCCTTTTGGAGTAACCTGAATGATGCACCATATTAAAACTATGCAAATATAAGATTGTGCATGTGTGTGACATGCAGCATCAAGCATTTGCCTATGTCATTGCTATGCAATGAAATACATGTAAAACTGAATACTCATAAATCCACAAGTCCAGATCTACGGCACTTTGTCAATTCATTCTCACCTCTGAATTCCACATTCTTTTGCTCCAATGATCCTCAAAAGAGTATCTCTTGGCTTAGAATGCTTCCTCCTCGAGCTCCAAGAAGTGGCTGTATGTTGCACCGACAAAATATCAAAAAATGTGCATGCATCGGTGTGCAAGTGTGATGAGGTCCATCTCATAGTCTAATTATCTATGCGTACAACCAAGATAGAATACAAGTAAAATTACAAAATGCTATAAAAGATGGGTCTTCTACTCCCGAGAGTGTAGCATCGCCTAATGTGTATTTACAAAATGCATAGTGGGCCCCACTTAGAGATACTCATGGGTCCAGTTGCCCTCATTGCATGCTACAGAGAGAACATACATGATTGTGTGTGTGAGTATGTCATGATCCATCTCTACAAGTACATAGTGCATACAATGTCCAAAATATAAATAAGACTACAAATATAAACTACAAGTTTGAATCTTTCGCTCCCGTGTGGTTGGTTTGGACTCCAATTCTTACTGGCCCTGCTTGGTGATGCTTCGGATTTTGGCGGCTCTCCAATTAATCATGGATTACCCACTACTCCTGTTGGGCGATGGTTGGGTGGCCTTCTATGCTGCCTGATAGGGCTAGTGGGACCCACTCCTAGCTACTCCTGGGTTTACTCCCGACCACTTTGCTTAGTCTCGTTAGTTTTCTGAATGTTATCATTCCGGCTTGCTTGTGGGGCCCTTTACAAGCTGGTGGCCCATACTTTTGGCTACTTACAGGAATTGATGGCCCCTCTAAATGCTACACCAAAATGGAAATTAATATTTGCACATGTATACTATGCTCCGTCGCTATGTGTGTGTGGTGCAGCAGTATCAGGGTTTCGAAGTTTAGTAATTTAAGTATTTAGGTATTTTGTGGTTTATTGGTTTTATTTAAATAATTAAATAACAAAAAAATAATTTTTATGATTTTTTCTCATTTTTATGGTTATAACCATTGAAAATATTATAATTTTTAATTTTTTTTCAAATGTTATTATAAAATTTAATAATAATAATCATAAAAATTTAATATCATATAAATTCAATATAAATAATTTTATTGATCGATATTATAATACTGATCATAAAATAGATTAATAAACTATTATTAACAAGATAGATATTAATTAAAATATATTTGCAAAACCTAAAATGATTCAAAATCAAAGTAAAATATAATACTAAATAATAATTTTTGATTTTTAAATTTTTTATTCTTTTTATAAGCTTATAAATTTTTTTTAATGAAGATAAATTATTTAAATTATATTTGTCTCATTTATAATTTATTTTGCAATTATGATTTCTATAAAAATAAACAAATAAATAATTAAAATGAATATTAAAATTATAATGAATACAAATAAAAATGAGATTTATGATTAATTATTTAGGGTATGCCGGTTTAATGGTTTAAGTATTTAGGAGTTTAGGAGTTTTGTAAATGCAGTGTTTAGGTATTTAGTAGTTTATATATTTTATTTAAATAATGAAATAATAAAAAAAATATTTTTCAAATTTTTTATCAATTTTCAAGGTTATATCATTTATAAATGTAATAATTTTTAAATTTTTTTCAAATGTGAATACAATATTTATTTATGATAAACTTAATAATTTTATATCATGTAAATTAAAAATAAAAAATTTTATTGATAGGTATTAATAAACTAAATAATGATATAAATATAATAATTATAAAAATATATATTAATAAACTATTATTTATTGATATATATTTATATATTATTTATAAATACTTAAACCATTAAAGATGGTTTAAATGTTTAAGTATTTAAGATTTTTGGGATTTTGGGGTTTAGGAGTTTAATGATTTAAGCTTTTAGGCATTTAGTAGTTTATAGGTTTTATATAAACAATAAAATAACAAAAAATTTATTTATGTAATTTTATCTCATTTTCAAAGATGATAATCTTTAAAAATATAATAATTTTTAAATTATTTTCAAATGTAAATATAATATCTAGTTATAATAATCTTTATAATTATATATCATGTAAATTCAATATAAACAATTTTATTGATAAATATTCTAATAATGATCAAAAAATCAATTAATAATCTATTATTAATAAGATAGATATCAATTAAAATATAATTACAAAACCTAAAATGATTCAGAAGCAAAGCAAAAAATATTACTATATAATAATTTTTTGTTTTGAAATTTTTTTTCTTTTAAAAAGTTTATCTATAATTTTTTGATGGAAAATAATTTATATAAATTATTTGTCTAGCTCAATTTATTTTGTAATTAATATTTATATATAAATAAACAAATAAATAATTAAAATGAATATTTAAAATTATAATGAAAAAAATGAGATTTATTATTTATTATTTAGGGATACTATTTTAATTTAAATTAGATCAGTCTCACTAATAATTTATTTTGTAATTAATATTTCTATTAAAATAAACTGATAAATAATTAAAATAAAAATTTAAAATTATACTGTATATAATTTAAAATGAGATTTATTATTTATTATTTCTGTATACCAGTTTAATGGTTTAAATATTTAGAGGTTTTTTCATTTAGGATTTTAGAAAATTATGTTTTTAAGCTTTTAGTGGTTAATACATTTTATTTAAAAAAATAAAATATCAAAAAAAAATTCTATAATTTTTTTCTCATTTTCATAGATTATAACCTTTGAAAATATAATAATATTTAAAATTTTTTGAAATGTGAATACATTACTTAGTTATAATAATATTAATAATTATATATCATATAAATTCAATAAACAATTTTATTGATATATATTATAATAATGATCAAAATTAAATTTATAAACTATTGATATTAAGATAGATATTAAATAAAAAATAATTACAAAACCCAAATTGATTATTGTAAAATATATTTCTGGATAACAATTTTTAATTTTAAAATTTTTACTTCTTTTATAAGCATATATATTTTTTAAATTATATTTGTCTCACTCATAATTTTGAAATAAATATTTCTATAAAAATATACTAATAAATAGTTAAAATGAATATTTAAAATTTTAATAAATAGAATTAAAAATTAGTTTTATTAATTATTAACAAGTATATAGCTATTTAATGGTTTATGTATTTTGCCATTACGATGTTTAGGAGTTTACTGATTTAACTGTGTATGCATTTAGTGGTTTATAGGTATTATTAAAAAAAATATCAAAATATTTATTTTTTTTATTTTTTGATATTTTCGAAGGTTATAACCTTCGAAAATATAATAATTTTTAAATTGTTTTCAAAAGTGAATACTATATTTAGTTATAATAATCATTATATTTATACATCATATAAATTCAATAAAAATATTTTTATTGGTAAATATTCTAATAATGATCAAAGAATAAATTAATAATCTATTATTAATAAGATAGATATCAATTTAAATATAATTACAATACCTAAAATGATTCAGAAACAAAGCAAAATATATTGCTATATAATATTTTTTTGTTTTGAATTTTTTTCTTTTAAAAAGTTTATCTCTATTTTTTTGATGATAAATAATTATATAAATTATATTTGTCTAACTCAATTTATTCTGTAATTAATAATTATATAAAAATAAACGAATAAATAAGTAAGATGAATATTTTAAATTATAAAGAAAAAAATAATATTGATTTATTATTTATTATTTAGGGTATACCGGTTTAAAATGATTATCTATTTAGGGTTTTCTAAATTTAGGAGTTATTGATTTAAGTATTTAGGCATTTAGTTGTTTATAGGATTTATTTAAACAATGAAATAACAAAAAAATTATTTTTGTTATTTTCTCACATTTTCAAAGGTTATAACATTTGAAAATATAATAATTTTAAAATTTTTTTAAATTGTGAATAAAATATATAGTAATAATAATAATTTTAATTATATATAATATTAACTAATTATAAATAATTTTATTGATAGATATGATATCAATTATCAAAAAATAAATTAATAAAGTATTCTTAATATGATAGATATAAATTAAAATATAATTACAAAACCTAAAATGATTCAAAATCAATGAAAATTGATTACTAAATAATAATTTTTTGTTTTTAAATTTTTACTTCTTTTTATACGATTATTTTTTTAATTAAAAGAAAATTATTAATATTATATTTGTCTAAATAATTATTTATTTTGTAATTGATATTTATATAAAAAATAAACTAATAATTATTTAAAATTAATATTTGAAATGAATATTTAAAATTATAATGAATACAAATTAAAATGAGATTTAAGATTTATTATTGCTGTATATGTAATTTATTTTTTGATAATCTATTTGTATAACCAAATATTTTTTCTTTATTAATATATTCATGTAAGTGCATGAAAGGAAATATTAAAAGGCTGGGGATGCAGTAGTAGCACAATAACGAAGGTCTCGTTGACTGGACTGCTGGTCAAAATTGGAGCAGAGCCTACCCGTCTCATGATCCGACCCGCTCCGGTTAAATGAACCGAGTGAAATTTTAATATAAAATATTTTGTAATTTTTATTTTTGGGTGGTTGTTTTTGGACCGTGGAACTGTTCATCATTTCTTTCTCTTCTCTCTGTGAGATTTATCGTGACTATTCTGTGTCCTCCATACTGTAAGACATTTCTGTTGCTTTAATCTGTAATGTATAAGCATTTTATGGTGGATTTAGCTAGTCGTACTGAGGGACTAGCGAACCACATTATTTTTGGTATTTATTTCTCATTTTTTGATTCTATCATGGATGGTTGCTGAATTGTGATATATATATATTGCTTGTTTTATGTTGTTTGTGTGTTTCTGCATCTCAATCTCACTACCGTGGAATTACAATTGCCCAACAATTATATATGGTATATTGGTTTAATGGATCGATTTTTAGGGTTTTTGTCATTTAGGAGTTTAGCAATTTATGTTTTTAGGCATTTAGTGGTATATAGGTTTTATTTATATAAAAAAAATTATTTTTTTTGATTTTTTTAGATTTTCAAAGGTTATATAATCTTTAAAAATAAAATAACTTTAAAATCTTTTGAAATGTGAATACCATGTATAATTATATTAATCATATTAATTATATATCATATAAATTCAATATAAATAATTTTAATGATAGATATTATAATAATGGTCAAAAATTAAATTAATAAACTATTATTAATAATATAAATATTAATTAAAATATATTTACATAACACAAAATGATTCAAAATCAAATAAAAATATATTACTAAATAATAATATTTAATTTTTAAATTTTTCTAACATTTTACCAGCTTATATTTTTTTATGATTAAAAAAAATTAGTTAAATAATATTTGTCTCACTCGAAATTTATTTTGTAATTAAATTTTCTAAAAAATAAAATATAAATAATTAAAATTAATATTTAAAATTATAATAAATAGAAAAAAAAATGAGATTTATTATTTATTAAGTAGTATACAACTGTTATAAGGTTAATGTATTTAGGGGTTTCAGGTTTTATGAGCTACTGATTTAAGTATGTAAACATTTAGTGGTATATAGGTTTTATTTAAAAAAGAAATAACAAAAAATTTATTTTTTGTATTCTTTCTCATTTTGTAAGATTAAAACCTTTGAAAATAAAATAATTTTTAAATTTTATTCAAAAGTGAATACAATATTTATTTATAATAATCATAATAATTATATATCATATAAATTCAATATAAACAATTGTATTCATAGATATTCTAATCATTATCAAAAAATAAATTAAAAATCTATTATGAATAAGATTGATATTACTTAAAATATAATATCAAAAAATAAAATGATTCAAAAGCAAAACAAAATATATTACTTAATAATAATTATTTGTTTTCAAATTTTTATTCTTTTTATAAGCTTATCTATTTTTTGATGAAAAATAATTTTTATAAATTATATTTTTAACTCATAATTTATTTCTTAATTAAAATATATATATATAAATAAAATATTTAACAATCAAAATGAATTTTTAAAATTATAATGAAAACAAATAAAAATGAGATTTATTAATTATTATTTAGGGTATACTAGTTTAAAGGATTATCTATATAGGGGTATCGGGATTGTGTAGTTTAGTGATTTATGTGCTTAGACATTTAGTGGTGTATTGGTTTTATTTAAACAATGAAATAATAAAAAAATTTATTATTTTTTATTTTTTGACATTTTCAAATGTCATAATCTTTAAAAATATATAAATTTTAATTTTTTTTTCAAAAGTGAATACTATATTTAGTTATAATTATATTTATATATCAAATAAATTCAATATAAACATTTTTATTGAAAAATATTATAATAATGATCAAAAAATAAATTAATAATCTATAATTAATAAGATAGATATCAATTAAAATATAATTAAAAAACCTAAAATGATTCAGAAACAAAGCAAAATATATTACTATATAGTAATTTTTTGTTTTAAAATTTTTTTTCTTTTAAAAATTATATCTATATTTTTTTGATGAAAAATAATTTATATAAATTATATTTGTGTAACTCTTAATTTATTTTGTTATTAATATTTATATAAAAATATACAAATAAATAATTAAAATGAATATTTAAAATTATAATAAAAAAATGAGTTTTATTATTTATTATTTAGGGTATAACGATTTAATTAAAATTAGATCTATTTAACTAATAATTTATTTTGTAATTAATATTTCTATAAAATAAACTGATAAATAATTAAAATAAAAATTTAAAATTATACTGAATAAAAATTAAAATGAGATTTATTATTTATTATTAATGTGTACCAGTTTAATGGTTTTGACATTTTAGCAGTTTAAAGATTTATGTTTTTAAGCATTTAGTATTTTATTGGTTTTATTTAAACAATAAAATAACAAAAAAAATTTGTAATATTTTCTCATTTTCAGAGGTTATAACCTCTGAAAATATAATAAAATTTATGATTTTTTGAAATTTGAATACAATATTTAATTATAATAATATTAATAATTATATATGATATAAATAAAATATACCCAATTTTATTAATAGATATTATAATAATGATCAAAAATTAAATTAATAAACTATTAATAATAAGATAGATATTAATTAAAAAATATTTATAAAACCCAAATTGATTCAAAATTAAAGTAAAATATATTACTGAATAATAATTTTTAATTTTTAAATTTTTTATTTCTTTTAATAAGCGTAAATATCTTTTTTGATTAAAAATAAATTATTTAAATTATATTTGTCGCACTCCTAATTTATTTTGTAATAAATATTGTTATAAAAATAAACTAATGAATAATTAAAATAAATATTTAAAATTATAATTAATAGAAATAAAAATTAGATTTATTAATTATTATGTATTATATAGCGGTTTAATTGTTTATGCATTTAGGTATTACGGGGTTTAGGAATTTACTGATTTAATTGTGTATGTATTTAGTGGTTTATAGGTTTTATTTTAAAAATAAAATAACAAAAAATTTATTTTTATTATTTTTTGATATTTTCAAAGGATACCTTTGAAAATATAATAATTTTTAATTTTTTTTTCTAAAGTTAATTCAATATTTAGTTATAGTAATCATTATATTTATATTTCATATATATTCAATATAAATAATTTTATTGATAAATATTCTAATAAATATCAAAAAATAAAATAATAATCTATTATTAATAAGATAGATATAAATTAAAATATAATTACGAAACCAAAAATGATTCATAAGCAAAGCAAAAATATATTACTATATAATAATTTTTTGTTTTAATTTTTTTTTCTTTTTAAAGGTGTATCTATATTTTTTTTGATGAAAAATAATTTATATAAATTATATTTGTCTAACTCATAATTTATTTTGTAATTAATATTTATATAAAAATAAACAATAAATATTAAAATGAATATTTAAAATTATAATGAAAAAAAATGATATATATTCTTTAATATTTACGGTATACCGGTTTAATTTAAATTATATCTGTCATACTAATAATTTATTTTGTAATTAATATTTCTAAAAAATAAACTGTTAAATAATTAAAGTAAAAATTTAAAATTATACTGAATAAAAATTAAAATGAGATTTATGAATTATTATTAATGTATACTAGTTTAATATTTTATGTATTTAGAGGTATTTTCATTTATGACTTTAGCAATTTCTGTTTTTAGGCATTTAGTAGTTTATAGGTTTTATCTAAACAATGAAATAACATAAAAATTATTTTTGATATTTTTTCACATTTTTAAAGGTTATAACCTCTGAAAATTTAATAATTTTTAAATTTTTTAAAATTGAAAATATAATATTAAGTTATTATAATCTTAATAATTATAAGTCATTTAAATTCAATATAAATAATTACATTACTAGATATTATAATAATGATCAAAAAAAATTAATAAACTATTATTAATAAGATAGATATTATTTAAAATATATTTGCAAAATCTAAATTTATTTAAAATCAAAGTAAAATATATTACTAAATAATAATTTTTTTAATGTTTTGCTTTTTTTATAAGTTTATATTTTTGTTTTTGAAAATAAATTATATAAATTATATTTGTATTACTCATAAATTATTTTGTAATTTATAATTCTATAATAATAAACTAATAAATAATTAAAATGAATATTTAAAATTATAATGAATACAAATAAAATTGAGATTTATTATTTATTATTTAGGATATACTGGTTTAATGGTTTAAGTATTTAGGTGTTTTGTGGTTTATGAGTTTAGTGATTTATTTGTTTAGACCTTTAGTGATTTATAGTTTTTATATAAAGAATTAAAAAACAAAATATTTAATTTTTTTGATTTTTTTTATTTTTTAAGGTTATAACCTTTGAAAATATAATTATTTTTAATTTTTTTAAATGTGAATATAATATTTAGTTATAATAATCTTAATAAATATATATAATGTAAACTAAATATAAATAATTTTATTAATAAATATTATAATAATGATCAATAAATTAATTAATAAACTAGTATTAATAAGAATGATATAAATTAAAATATAATTGTAGAATCTAAAATGATTCAAAATCAAAATAAGATATATTAATAAAAAATAATTTTTTATTTTTAAAATTTTGCTACTTTTATAAGCATATATATTATTTTTGTTGAAAAATAAATTATTTAAATTATATCTGTCTCACTAATAATTTATTTTGTAATTAATATTTCTATAAAAATAAACTCATAAATAATTAAAATGAATATTTAAAATCATAATAAATACTAATAAAAACTAGAATTATGATTTAATATTTAGACTATACTAATTTAATGTTTTGAGTATTTATGAGCTTCGGGTATTAGGAGTTTAGTCATTTTTGTTATTTTTTCTCATTTTTGAAGGTTATAACCTTTGAAAATATAATAATTTTTACTTTTTTTTGAAAAGTGAATACAATATGAAGTTAATAATCATTATAATTAAATATCATATAAATTAAATATAAATTATTTTATTTGTATATATTATAATAATGATCATAAAAAAATAATAAACAATTATTATTAAGATAAATATTGTTTAAAATATATTTGCAAAACCTAAAATGATTCAAAATCAAAGTGAAATATTTTACGAAATATTAATTTTAAATTTTTAAATTTTTGTAGCCATTTATATGCTTATATATTTTTTGATGAAAAATAAATTTTTTAAATTATATTTGTCCCACTAATAATTTATTTTTTAATTTATATCTTTATAAAAATAAACTAATAAAAAATTAAGATGTATGTTTAAAATTATAATGAATACTAATAAAAATGAGTATTATTATTTATTATATATAGTATACCGGTTTAATGGTTAAATTATTCAGTATAATTTTAAATTTTGATTTTAATTAATTTTCAGTTTATTTTTATAGAAATATTAATTACAAAATTAATTATTAGTTAGACAGATCTAATTTGAATTAGACCGGTATACCCTGAATAATAAATAATAAATCTCATTATTTTTAATTATAATTTTAAATATTCATTTTAAATATTTATTTGTTTATTTTTATATAAATATTAATTACAAAATAATTTATGAGTTACACAAATATAATTTATTTAAATTATTTTTATCAAAAAATTATAGATAAACTTTTTAAAAGAAAAAAAATTTTCAAAACAAAAAATTATTATATAGTAATATATTTTGCTTTGCTTCTGAATCATTTTAGGTTTTGTAATTATATTTTAATTGATATCTATCTATTAATAATAGATTATTAAGTTATTTTTTAATCATTATTTTTCATATTTATCAATAAAAATGTTTATATTGAATTTATATGATATATAAATATAATTATTATTATAACTAAATATTGTATTCACTTTTGAAAAAAAATTTAAAATTATTATATTTTCAAAGGTTATAACCTTTGAAAATGTGAAAAAATAAAAAAAATATTTTTTCTTTGTTATTCTATTGTTTAAATAATACATATACACTACTAAATGCCTAAGCATTTAAATCACTAAACTACAAAATCCCGATACCTCTATATAGATAATCCTTTAAATCGGTATACCCTAAATAATAATTAATAAATTTCATTTATATTTGTTTTCAATATAATTTAAAAAATTCATTTTGATTGTTTAGTTTTTTATTTTTATATATGTATTAATTATAAAATAAAATGAATTAAAAATATAATTTATAAAAATTATTTTTTATCAAAAAATTGATAAGCTTATAAAAAGAATAAAAATTTAAAAACAAATAATTATTATTTAGTATTATATTATGCTTTATTATGAATCATTTTAGGTTTTGATATTATATTTTAAGTAATATCAATCTTATTCATAATAGATTTTTAATTTATTTTTTGATAATTATTAGAATATCTATCAATAAAATTGTTTATATTGAATTTATATGATATATACTTATTATGATTATTATAAATAAATATTGTATTCACTTTTGAAAAAAATTTAAAAATTATTATATTTTCAAAGGTAATAATCTTAAAAAATGAGAAAAAATAATAAAAATAATATTTAGTTATTTCATTTTTTTAAATAAAACCTATAGACCATTAAATGCTTACTTACTTAAATTAGTAACCTCATAAACCCCTAAATACATAAACATTTTAACATCTATATACTACGTAATATATAATAAATCTCATTTTTATTTCTATTTATTATAATTTTAAATATTCATTTTAATTATTTATAGTTTAATTATTTAGAAAAATTAATTACAAAATAAATTTCGAGTGTGACTAATATTATTTAAATAATTTATTTTTAATCAAAAAAATATAAGCTTATAAAAAGAAGAAAAAATTTTAAAATTAAATATTATTATTTAATAATAAAATTTGATTTGATTTTGAATCATTGTGTGTTATGTAAATATATTTTAATTAATATTTATATTATTAATTATAGTTTATTAATTTAATTTTTGATCATTATTATAATATCTATCATTATTATAATACCACATATAATAAATCATAAATCTCATTTTGATTTGTATTCTTTATAATTTTAAATATTCATTTTAATTATTTCTTAGTTTATTTTTATAGAAATATTAATTACAAAATAAATAATGAGTGAGACATATATAAGTTAAATAAATTTTTTTTATGAAAAGAAATATAAGCTTATAAAAATAAACAAAATTTCAAAAATTTAAAATTTTATTTAGTAATATAATTTACTTTTATTATGAATTATTTTGGGTTCTACAAATATATGTTAATTAATATCTATCTTATTAATAATAGTTAATTAATTTATTTGTTGATCATCAAAATAATATTTATTAATAAAACTTTTTATATTGAATTTACATCAAATATAATTATTAAGGTTATTATAACTAACTATTGAATTCATATTTTAGAACTATTAAAAATTATTATTTTTTCAAAGGTTATAATCTTTGAAAATCACGAAAATTCATTGAAATAAATTTTTTGTTATTTCATTGATTAAATAAAACTTATAAACACCTAAATGTGTAAACATATAAATTAATAAACTCATTTACACCAATACCACAATAAACTTAAACCATTAAATAGATATACCATAAATAATTCATCATAAATCACAATTTTATTAGTATTCATTATAAATTTATATATACATTTTAATTATTTATTAGTTTATTTTTATAGAAATATAAATTAAAAAATAAATTAATAGTGAGACAAATATAATTTAAATAATTTATTTTTCATCAAAAAATATATAAGCATATAAATGGATACAAAAATTTAAAAATTTTAAATTAATATTTAGTAAAATATTTCACATTGATTTTGAATCATTTTATGTTTTGTAAATATATTTTAAACAATATTTATCTTATTAATAATTGTTTATTAATCATTTGTATAATCTTTATAATAATATATATTAATATTATTGATTATATTGAATTTACATGATATATAATTATTAAGATTATCATAGCTAAATATAGTATTCACATTTAAAAAAAATTTAAAAATTGTTATACTTTCAAAGGTTATATCCTTCAAAAATGAGAACAAATAACAAAAAAAAAATTTGTTATTTTATTTTTTAAATAAAACCTATAAACTACTAAATGACTAAACACTTAAATCACTAAATTCTTAAATCCCAAAACTCCTAAATATATAATCTTTTAAACCTGTAAACTTTATCTTATTAATAATAGTTTTATTTAATATCTATCTTATTAATATATTATACTTTGATTATGAATCATTTTAGGATTTGCAAATAAATTTTATTTATCATCTATCTTATTAATAATAGTTTATTAATTTATTTAATTATCATCATCATAAAATCTATAAAAAAATTATTTATATTGAGTTTACATAATATATAATTATTTAGATTATTATAACAAAATAATATGTTCACATTTTAATAAAATTAAAAAATTATTAAGTTTTCAAAGGTTATAACATTTGAAAATAAGAAAAAATAAAAAAATAAATTTTTTGTTATTAGATTTTTTAAATAAAATCTATAAACCACAAAATACCTAAATTATTATTGACTAAATTCCTAAACCCCGAAGCCCATAAATACATAAGCCTTTAAATTAGTATACTCTAAATAATAAATAATAAATCTCATTTTTATTAGTATTCAATATAATTTTAAATATTCATTTTAATTATTTATCAGTTTATTTTTATTGAAATATTAATTACGAAATAAATTATTAGTGAGATGGATATAATTTAAATAATTTATTTTTAATCAAAAAAATGTAAGATCATAAAAAGATGCAAAATTTTTAAAACAAAATATTATTATTTAGTAATTTATTTTAATTTACTTTTGAATAATTTTATATTTTGCAATTATATTTTAATTTATATCATTCTAATTAATCATAGTTTATTAATTTATTTATTGATCATTATTATAATATCTATTAATAAAATTATTTATATTGATTTTACATTATATATAATTATCAAGATTATCATAACTAAATATTATATTCACATTTAAAAAAAAATTAAAAATTATTATATTTTCAAAGGTTATAACCTTCAAAAATTAGATAAAATCACCAAAGGCATAAACACTTAAATGACTAAACCCTAAAACACCTTAATACTTAAACCATTAAACCTGTATATCCTGAATAATAAATAATAAATCTCAATTTTATTTGTATTCATTATAATTTTATATATTTATTTTAATTATTTATGAGTTTATTTTTATAAATTATAAATTACAAAATAAATTATGAGGAAGACAAATAAAATTTAAATAATTTATTTTTAATAACAAAGATATAAACTTATAAAAAACGCAAAATATTAAAAATTAAATTATTATTTAGTAATATATACTTTGATTTTGAATAAATTTAGATTTTGTAAATATATTTTAAATAATATCTATCTTATTAATAATAGTTTATTAATTTATTTATCGATCATTATTATAATATCTAGCAATGTGATTATTTATATTGAATTTAAATGACTTATATTTATTAAGATAATTATAACTAAATATTATATTTAAATTTCAAAAAAAATTAGAAATTTTTATATTTTCAAAGGTTATAACCTTAAAAAATTAGAAAAAAAAATAAAAATAAATTTTTTGTTATATCATTGTTTAAATAAACTTATAGACCACTAAATGCTTAAATATTAAAATCTATAAACTCATAAACACAAAAGCCCCTAAACACTTAAAACTTTAAACTCGTGAACATTAAATATAATTTCAATAATTTATTTTTCACAAAAAAAAATATAAGCTTATAAAAAGAAGCAAAACTAAAAAACAAAAATTATTATTTGGTAATAAATTTTACTTTGATTTTGAATAATTTTAGGTTTTGCAATTATATTTTAATTTATATCTATCATATTAATAATAGTATATTAATTTATTTTTTGATAATTGATATCATATCTATCAATAAAATTGTTTATATTTAGTTTATATTATATATAATTATAATGATTCTTATTACTAAATATTGTATTCACACATTAAAAAAAATTTAAAATTATTATATTTTCAAAGGTTATAACCTTTGAAAATGTGAGAAAATATCAAAAATAATTTTTTTGTTATTTCATTGTTTAAATAAATCCTATAAACTACTAAATGCCTAAACACTTAAGCCAATAACTCCGAAATTTCGAAAACCCTAAATAGATAATCCTTTTAAACTAGTATACCATAAATAATAAATAATAAATCTCAATATTATTTTTTTCATTATAATTTAAAATATTAAGTTTAATTATTTATTCGTTTTATTATTAAATATTAATTATAATATAAATTATGAGGTAGAGAAATATAATTTATATAAATTATTGTTCATCAAAAAATATAGATAAACTTATAAAAAGAAGAAAAAATTTCAAAACCAAAATTTATTATATAGTAATATATTTTGCTTTCCTTCTTAATCATTTTTGGTTTTGTAATTATATTTTTATTTATATTTATCTTATAAATAATAGATTATTAATTTATTTTTTGATCATTATTAGAATATTTATCAATAAAATTTTTTATATTGAATCTATATGAAATATAAATATAATGATTATTATAACTTAATATTAAATCCACTTTTAATAAAAATTTAAAAATTATTATATTTTCAAAGATTATAACATTTGAAAATATATACAAATAATAATAATAAATTTTTTGTTTATTTATTTTTAAAATAAAATTTATAACCACTAAATGCATACATAGTTAAATCAGTAAACTTTTAAATATCATAATGCCTAAATACATAAACCATTAAACTACTATATAATACTTAATAATTAATAAATCTAGTTTTTATTTCTATTTATTATAATTTTAAATATTTATTAGTTTATTTCTATAGAAATATTTATTACAAAATAAATTATGAGTGCAAGTAATATAATTTAAATAATTTATTTTTAATCAATAAAAGTATTTACACATATAAAATAAGTAACAATTTAAAAATTAAATATTATTATTAAGGTATATATTTTACTTTAATTTTGAATCGATTTGGGTTTTGTAAATATTTTTTAATTAATATCTATCTTATTATTAATAGTTTATTAATTTAATTTTTGATTATTATTAAAATATCTATCAATAAAATTCTTTATATTGAATTTATATGATATATAATTATTAATATTATTATAACTAAATATTATATTCACATTTCAAAAATGCTTAAATATTATAATATTTTCAAAGGTTATGACCTATAAAAATGAGAAATAATTACAACATTTTTTTTGTTATTTTATTGTTTAAATAAAACCTATAAACCACTAAATGCCTAAAAACATAAATTGCTAAACTCCTAAATGACAAAACCTTTAAATACTTAAATAATTAAACTGGTATACATTAATAATAAATCATAAATTTCATTTTAATTTTTATTCAGTTTAATTTTAAATTTTTATTTTAATTATTTATCAGTTTATTTTTTTAGAAATATTAATTACAAAATAAATTATTAGTTAGATAGATCTAATTTAAATTATACCGGTATACCCTAAATAATAAATAATAAAACTCATTTTTTTTCATTATAATTTTAAATATTCATTTTAATTATTTATTTGTATATTTTTATATAAATATTAATTACAAAATAAATTATGAGTTAAACAAATATAATTTATATAAATTATTTTTCATCAAAAAAAATATAGATAAATTTATAAAAACAAATTTCAAAACAAAAAATTATTATATAGTAATATATTTTGCTTTGCTTCTAAATCATTTTAGGTTTTTTAATTATATTTTAATTGATATATATCTTATTAATTATATAATATTAATTTATTTTTTGATAATTATTAGAATATTTTTCAATAAAAATGTTTATATTGAATTTATACGATATATAAATATAAATTTTATTATAACTAAATATAGTATTCACTTTTGAAAAAAATTTTAAAATTATTATATTTTCAAAGATTATAACATTTGAAAATGTCAAAAAATAAAAAATAATAATTTTTTTTGTTATTTCATTGTTTAAATAAAACCTATACACCACTAAATGTATAAGCACTTAAATCACTAAACCACAAAATCCTGATACCCCTATATAAAAAATCCTTTAAACAGGTATACCCTAAATAATAATTAATAAATCTCATTTTTATTTGTTTTCATTATAATTTAAAAAATTAATTTTGATTGTTTATTGTTTTATTTAAATATAAATATTAATTATAAAAAAAATTAAGAGTTAAAAATATAATTTATTAAAAATATTTTTCATCAAAAAATAGATAAGCTTATAAAAATCATAAAAATTTAAAAACAAATAATTATTAATTTAGTGATATATTTTGTTTTGCTTTTGAATTATTTTAGGTTTTGATATTATATTTTAAGTAATATCAATCTTATTCATAATAGATTTTTAATTTATTTTTTAATAATTATTAGAATATCTATCAATAAAATTGTTTATATTGAATTTATATGATATATAATTATTATGATTATTATAAATATATATTGTATTCACTTTTGAAAAGAAATTTAAAAATTATTATATTTTCAAAGGTATAATCTTAAAAAATGATAAAAAATAATAAAATAATTTTTTGTAATTTCATTTTTAAAATAAAACCTACAAATCATTAAATGCTTGCTTACTTATATCAGTAAGCTCATAGATCCCGCAACCCCTAAATAAATAAACCTTTTAACAGCTATATACTAATTATAAATAATAAATCTAATTTTTATTTCTATTTATTATAATTTTAAATATTCATTTTAATTATTTATAGTTTAATTATTTAGAAAAATTAATTACAAAAAAAATTTGAGTGAGCCAAATATTATTTAAATAATTTATTTTTAATCAATAAAAAATATATGCTTATAAAAAGAAGGAAATTTTTAAAATTAAATATTATTATTTAGTAATATATTTTTATTTGATTTTGAATCATTTTGTGTTATGTAAATATAATTAATTAATATTTATATTATTAATAATAGTTTATTAATTTAATTTTTGATCATTATTATACTATCTATCATTAAAATTGTTTATATTTAATTTATATGATATATAATTAGTAAGATTAATATAATTATACATGGTACTCACATTTCAAAAATTTTAAAAACTATTTTATTTCTAATGGGTATAACCTTTGAAAATTAGAAAAATCAAAAAATAAAAATTTTATTTTTATTATATAAATAAAAACTATAAACCACTAAATGCCTAAAAACAAAAATTGCTAAACTCCTAAATGACAAAGCCCCTAAATTAACAATCAATTAAATTGGTATACCATATATAATAAATCATAAATCTCTTTTTAATTTGTATTCATTATAATCTTAAATATTCATTTTAATTATTTATTAATTTATTTTTTACGGAAATATCAATCACAAAATAAATGAGTGAGACAAATATAATTTTAATAATTTATTTTTAATCAAAAAAATAAGCTTATATAAAGAAGTAAAAATTTAAAAACAAAAAATTATTATTTAGTAATATATTTTACTTTGATTTTGAATCATTATATATAGGTTTTGCAATTATATTTTAATTGCTATCAATCTTATTAATAATAGTTTATTAATTTATTATTTGATTATTTTTATAAAATCAAACAAAAAAATTACTTATATTCACTTAAAAGGTCTTATAATTATTAAGTTATTATAACTAAAATTATATTTACATTTGAAAATATTTTAAAATTATTATATTTTCAAAGGTTATAACCTTCAAAAATGATAAAAAATCACAAAAATAATTTTTATTATTTTATTATTTAAATAAAACTTATAAACCACTAAATGACTAAAATTTTAAATCTCTAGACTCCTAACCCCAAAACCCCCTAAATACTTAAACTATTAAACCTATATAACCTAAATAATAAATAATAATTCTCATTTTTATTTGTATTCATTATAATTTTAAATATTTATTCTTATTTTTTTTAGTTTTATTTATCGAAATATTAATTACTAAATAAATAATGAGTGAGACACATATAATTTAAATAAATTTTTTTTTATGAAAAAAAAATAAGCTTATAAAAATAAACAAAATTTCAAAAATTTAAAATTTTATTTAGTAATATAATTTACTTTGATTTTGAATTATTTTGGATTCTGCAAATATATTTTAATTAATATCTATTTTATTAATAATAGTTAATTATTTATTTTTTGATCATTATAATAATATATATTAATAAATTTTTTATATTGAATTTACAAAAAATATACTTTTTAAGATTTTTATCACTAATATTGTATTCATATTTTATAACTATTAAAAAATTATTATATTTTCAAAGGTTATAA
>JAREIK010000001.1:54465-115820 GCA_029783825.1 Sapria himalayana
AAAAATTATTATATTTTCAAAGATTATAACATTTGAAAATATATACAAATAATAATAATAAATTTTTTGTTTATTATTTTTAAAATAAAATTTATAACCACTAAATGCCATACATAGTTAAATCAGTAAACTTTTAAATATCATAATGCCTAAATACATAAACCATTAACTACTATATAATACTTAATAATTAATAAATCTAGTTTTTATTTCTATTTATTATAATTTTAAATATTTATTAGTTTATTTCTATAGAAATATTTATACAAATAAATTATGAGTGCAAGTAATATAATTTAAATAATTTATTTTTAATCAATAAAAGTATTTACACATATAAATAAGTAACAATTTAAAAATTAAATATTATTATTAAGGTATATATTTTACTTTAATTTTGAATCGATTTGGGTTTTTTAAATATTTTTTAATTAATATCTATCTTATTATTAATAGTTTATTAATTTAATTTTTGATTATTATTAAAATATCTATCAATAAAATTCTTTATATTGAATTTATATGATATATAATTATTAATATTATTATAACTAAATATTATATTCACATTTCAAAAAAGGTTAAATATTATAATATTTTCAAAGGTTATGACCTATGAAAATGAAAAATAATTACAACATTTTTTTTGTTATTTTATTGTTTAAATAAAACCTATAAACCACTAAATGCCTAAAAACATAAATTGCTAAACTCCTAAATGACAAAACCTTTAAATACTTAAATAATTAAACTGGTATACATTAATAATAAATCATAAATTTCATTTTAATTTTTATTCAGTTTAATTTTAAATTTTTATTTTAATTATTTATCAGTTTATTTTTTAGAAATATTAATTACAAAATAAATTATTAGTTAGATAGATCTAATTTAAATTATACAGGTATACCCTAAATAATAAATAATAAAAGTCATTTTTTTTCATTATAATTTTAAATATTCATTTTAATTATTTATTTGTATATTTTTATATAAATATTAATTACAAAATAAATTATGAGTTAAACAAATATAATTTATATAAATTATTTTTCACCAAAAAAAATAAAGATAAATTTATAATAACAAATTTCAAAACAAAATATTTTTATATAGTAATATATTTTTCTTTGCTTCTAAATCATTTTAGGTTTTTTAATTATATTTTAATTGATATATATCTTATTAATTATATAATATTAATTTATTTTTTGATAATTATTAGAATATTTTTCAATAAAAATGTTTATATTGAATTTATACGATATATAAATATAAATTTTATTATCACTAAATATAGTATTCACTTTTGAAAAAAATTTTACAATTATTATATTTTCAAAGATTATAACATTTGAAAATGTCAAAAAATAAAAAATAATAATTTTTTTTGTTATTTCATTGTTTAAATAAAACCTATACACCACTAAATGTATAAGCACTTAAATCACTAAACCACAAAATCCTGATACCCCTATATAAAAAATCCTTTAAACAGGTATACCCTAAATAATAATTAATAAATCTCATTTTTATTTGTTTTCATTATAATTTAAAAAATTAATTTTGATTGTTTATTGTTTTATTTAAATATAAATATTAATTATAAAAAAAATTAAGAGTTAAAAATATAATTTATTAAAAATATTTTTCATCAAAAAATAAATAAGCTTATAAAAATCATAAAAATTTAAAAACCAATAATTTTAATTTAGTGATATATTTTGTTTTGCTTTTGAATTATTTTAGGTTTTGATATTATATTTTAAGTAATATCAATCTTATTCATAATAAATTTTTAATTTATTTTTTAATAATTATTAGAATATCTATCAATAAAATTGTTTATATTGAATTTATATGATATATAATTATTATGATTATTATAAATATATATTGTATTCACTTTTGAAAAGAAATTTAAAAATTATTATATTCTTAAAGGTATAATCTTAAAAAATGATAAAAAATAATAAAATAAATTTTTTGTAATTTCATTTTTAAAATAAAACCTACAGATCATTAAATGCTTGCTTACTTATATCAGTAAGCTCATAGATCTCGCAACCCCTAAATAAATAAACCTTTTAACTGCTATATATAATTATAAATAATAAATCTAATTTTTATTTCTATTTATTATAATTTTAAATATTCATTTTAATTATTTATAGTTTAATTATTTAGAAAAATTAATTACAAAAAAAAATTTGAGTGAGCCAAATATTATTTAAATAATTTATTTTTAATCAATAAAAAATATATGCTTATAAAAAGAAGGAAATTTTTAAAATTAAATATTATTATTTAGTAATATATTTTTATTTGATTTTGAATCATTTTGTGTTATGTAAATATAATTTAATTAATATTTATATTATTAATAATAGTTTATTAATTTAATTTTTGATCATTATTATACTATCTATCATTAAAATTGTTTATATTTAATTTATATGATATATAATTAGTAAGATTAATATAATTATACATGGTACTCACATTTCAAAAATTTTAAAAACTATTTTATTTCTAATGGGTATAACCTTTGAAAATTAGAAAAATCAAAAAATAAAAATTTTATTTTTATTATATAAATAAAAACTATAAACCACTAAATGCCTAAAAACAAAAATTGCTAAACTCCTAAATGACAAAGCCCCTAAATTAACAATCAATTAAATTGGTATACCATATATAATAAATCATAAATCTCTTTTTAATTTGTATTCATTATAATCTTAAATATTCATTTTAATTATTTATTAATTTATTTTTTACGGAAATATCAATCACAAAATAAATGAGTGAGACAAATATAATTTTAATAATTTATTTTTAATCAAAAAAAATAAGCTTATATAAAGAAGTAAAAATTTAAAAACAAAAAATTATTATTTAGTAATATATTTTACTTTGATTTTGAATCATTATATATAGGTTTTGCAATTATATTTTAATTGCTATCAATCTTATTAATAATAGTTTATTAATTTATTATTTGATTATTTTTATAAAATCAAACAAAAAAATTACTTATATTCACTTAAAAGGTCTTATAATTATTAAGTTATTATAACTAAAAATTATATTTACATTTGAAAATATTTTAAAATTATTATATTTTCAAAGGTTATAACCTTCAAAAATGATAAAAAATCACAAAAATAATTTTTTATTATTTTATTATTTAAATAAAACTTATAAACCACTAAATGACTAAAATTTTAAATCTCTAGACTCCTAACCCCAAAACCCCCTAAATACTTAAACTATTAAACCTATATAACCTAAATAATAAATAATAATTCTCATTTTTATTTGTATTCATTATAATTTTAAATATTTATTCTTATTTTTTTTAGTTTTATTTATCGAAATATTAATTACTAAATAAATAATGAGTGAGACACATATAATTTAAATAAATTTTTTTTTATGAAAAAAAAATAAGCTTATAAAAATAAACAAAATTTCAAAAATTTAAAATTTTATTTAGTAATATAATTTACTTTGATTTTGAATTATTTTGGATTCTGCAAATATATTTTAATTAATATCTATTTTATTAATAATAGTTAATTATTTTATTTTTTGATCATTATAATAATATATATTAATAAATTTTTTATATTGAATTTACAAAAAATATACTTTTTAAGATTTTTATCACTAAATATTGTATTCATATTTTATAACTATTAAAAAATTATTATATTTTCAAAGGTTATAACATTTGAAAATCACGAAAATTCATAAAAATAAATTTTTTGGTATTTATTTGATTAAATAAAACCTATAAACACCTAAATGTGTAAACATATAAATCAATAAACTCATTAACCCCAAAACCAGAAAAAACTTAAACAATTAAAAAGTTATACACTAAATAATAAATCATAAATCTCATTTTTATTAGTATTCATTATAAATTTTAATATACATTTTATTTATTTATTAGTTTATATTTATAGAAATATAAATTAAAAAATAAATTATTAATGAGACAAATATAATTTAAATAATTTATTTTCATCAAAAAATATAGAGCCTTATAAATGGATACAAAAATTTAAAAATTTAAAAATTTAAAATTTTAAAAATTTAAAAATTTAAAAATTTAAAAATTTAAAATTAATATTTAGTAAAATATTTCACTTTGAATATTCATTAGTATAGTCTAAACATTAAATCATTAATCTCAGTTTTATTAGTATTCATTATAATTTTAAATATTCATTCTAATTATTTATCAGTTTATTTTTATAGAAATATTAATTATAAATTAAATTATTCGCGAGACTTATATAATTTAAATAATTTATTTTTTATCAAAAAAAAATGCTTAATAAAAGAGGTATAATTTTAAAAATAAAAAATTTTTATTTAATAATATATATTATTTTGATTTTGAATCATTTTAGATTTTAGAATTATATTTTAATTTATATCATTCTTATAAATACAAGTTTATTAATTTATTTATTGATCATTATTATAATATCTATTAATAAAATTATTTATATTGAGTTTACATTATATATAATTATTAAGATTATTATAACTCAATATTATATTCACATTTAAAAAAAATTAATACAATTATATTTTTAAAGGTTACAGCCTTCAAAAATTTAAAAAATCAAAAAATTAAATTTTTTGTTTTCTCATTCTTAAAATAAAAACTATAAATTACTAAAGGTCTAAACAATTAAATCACTAAAGGTCTAAACAATTAAATCACTAAAGGTCTAAACAATTAACTCACTAAACTCCTAAACTAAAAGACCCTAAATACTTAAACATTTAAATCATAAACCTTAAATATAATTTAAATAGTTTATTAAAATATTAATTACAAAATAAATTATGAGTGATACAAATATAATTTAAAAAATTTATTTTTCATCAAAAAAAAATATAAGCTTATAAAAAGAAGCAAAAAATAAAAAACAAAAATTATTATTTAGTAATAAATTTTACTTGGATTTTGAATAATTTTAGGTTTTGAAATTATATTTTAATTTATATCCATCATAATAATAATAACATATTATTTTATTTTTTGATAATTGATATCATATTTATCAATAAAATTGTGTATATTTAGTTTATATTATTTATAATTATAATGATTATTATTACTAAATATTGTATTCACATTTTTAAAAATGTTTAAATTATTATATTGTCAAAGGTTAACCTTTGAAAATGTGAAAAAATATCATAAATAATTTTTTAGTTATTTCATTATTTAAACAAAACATAGAAACCACTAAAGAATACTTAAAGTCCTAAATAATTTTTTGCTAACGTCCTAAACGAAAAAACCTTTAAATACTTATAATATTAAACTGGTATACCTTAATAATAATTCATAAATCTAATTTTAATTTGTATTAATATATTTTTATATTTTTATTTTAATTATTTATCAGTTTATTTTTATTGAAATAGCAATTACAAAATAAATTATTAGTGAGACAGATATAATTTAAATTAAATTGGTATACCATAAATAATAAAGAATAAATCTCATTTTTTTAATTATAATTTAAAATATTCATTTTAATTATTTAATTTGTTTATTTTTATATAAATATTAATAAAAAATAAATTATGAGTTAGACAAATATAATTTATATACATTATTTTTCATTAAAAAAATATAGATAAACTTATTAAAAGAAAAAAAAATTAAAAACAAAAAATTATTATATAGTAATATAATTTGCTATGCTTCTGAATCATTATAGGTATTGTAATTATATTTTAATTGATATCTATCTTATTAATAATAGATTATTAATTTATTTTTTGATCATTATTAATATATTTATCAATAATATTTTTTATATTGAATTTAGATGATATATAAATATAATGATTATTATAACTAAATATTGAATTCACATTTGAAAAAAATTTAAAAATCATTATATTTTTAAAGGTTATAACCTTTGAAAATATAAAAAAATAATAAAAATAAATATTTTGTTATTTTAATTTTTAAATAAAACCTATAAACAACTAAATGCCTACACAGTTAAATCAGTAAACTTTTAAAGCCAATAATGCCTAAATACATAAACGATTAAACAACTATATACTATTTAATAATTAAGAAATCTAATTTTTATTTCAATTTATTATAATTTTAAATATTCATTTTAATTATTTGTTAGTTTATTTTTATATAAATATTTATTACAAAATAAATTATGAGTGCAACAAATATAATTTAAATATTTATTTTTAATAAAAAAAATATTAACGCTTATAAAAGAAGTAAAAATTTAAAAATAAAAATTATTATCCAATAATATTTTTTAGTTTAATTTTGAATCAATTTGGGTTTTGTAAATATTTTTTTAATTAATATCTATCTTATTATTAATAGTTTATTAATTTAATTTTTGATCATTATTATAAATTCTATCAATAAAATTGTTTATATTGAATTTATATGATATATAATTATTAAAATTATTATAACTAAATATTATATTCATATTTCAAAAAATTTTAAATATTATTATATTTTCAAAGGTTTTAACCAATGAAAGTGACAAAAAATTACAAAGTTTTTTTTGTTATTTTATTATTTAATAAAACCTATAAACCACTAAATGCCTAAAAACATGAATCACTAAACACCTATATGACGAAACCTATAAATACTTAAACTATTAAATTGGTATACATTAATAATAAATCATAAATCTAATTTTAATTTTTATTCGGTATAATTTTAAATTTTTATTTTTATTATTTATCAGTTTATTTTTATAGAAATATTAATTACAAAATAAATTATTAGTGAGACATATATAATTTAAATTAAACCTGTATACCCTGAATAATAAATAATAAATCTCATTTTTGTCATTATAATTTTAAATATTCATTTTAATTATTTATTTTTTTATTTTTATATAAATATTAATTAAAAAATAAATTGAGTTAGACAAATATAATTTATGTAAATTATTTTTAATCAAAAAAATATTGATAAACTTTTTAAAATAAAAAAAATTACAAAACAAAAAATTATTATATATTAATATTTTTTTGGTTTGCTTATGAATCATTTTATGTTTGTAATTATATTTTAATTGATATCTATCTTATTAATAATAAATTATTAATTTATTTTTTGATCATTATTAGGATAGTTATCAATAAAATTGATTATATTGAATTTATATGATATATAAATATAATGATTATTATAACTAAATATTGTATTCACATTTAAAAAAATTTAAAAATTATTATATTTTCCAAGGTTATAACCTTTGAAAATAACAAAAAATAATAAAAATAAATTTTTATTATTTTATTTTTTCAATAAAACTCATAAACCACTAAATGCATACACAGTTAAATCAGTTAACTCCTAAACCACGTAATGCCTAAATACATAAACCATTAAACTGCTATATACTACTTAATTAATAAATCTAATTTTAATTTCTATTTATTATAAATTTAAATATTCATTTTAATTATTTATTAGTTTATTTTTATAGAAATATTTTTTACACAATAAAGTATGAGTGCGAGAAATATAATTTAAATAATTTATTTTTAAACAATTAAAGTATTTACACTTATAAAATAAGTAAAAATTTAAAAATTAAAAATTATTATTAAGTAATATATTTTACTTTAATTTTGAATCAATTTGGGTTTTGTAAATATTTTTTAATTAATATCTATCTTTTTATTAATAGTTTATTAATTTAATTTTTGATCATTTTTATATTATTTATCAATAAAATTATTTATATTGAATTTATATGATATATAATTATTAATATTATTATAACTACATATTGTATTCACATTTCAAAAAATTGTAAATATTATTATATTTTCAAAGGTTATAACCTATGAAAATGCTAACAAATTATAGAAATTTTTTTTGTTATTTTATTTTTAAATAAAACCTATAAACCACTAAATACCTAAAAACATTGATCACTAAAGTCATAAACGAAAAATCCTCTAAATACTTAAAATATTAAACTGGTATATCCTAAATAAATTATAACTAACAAATAAAATTTTGGTTAGAGCTTTAGCAATCATTCTAGAGTTGAGAGAGGAACAAAATAAATTATTTTAATTATTCAGTATAATTTTAATTTTTATTTTAATTATTTATCAGTTTATTTTTATAGAAATATTAATTACAAAATAAATTATTAGTGAGACAGATCTAATTTAAATTATACCGGTATATCCTAAATAATAAAGAATAAATCTCATTTTTTTAATTTAATTTTAAATATTCAAATTTAATTATTTATTTGTTTATTTTTATAAAAATATTAATTAAAAAATAAATTTAGTTAGACAAATATAATTTATATAAATTATTTTTCATCAAAAAAAATATAGATAAACTTATTAAAAGAAAAAAAAAATTAAAAACAAAAAATTATTATATAGTAATATAATTTGCTTTGCTTCTAAATCATTATAGGTTTGTAATTATATTTTAATTGAGATATATCTTATTAATAATATATTATAAATTTATTTTTTGATCATTATTAGAATATTTAAAAATAATATTGTTTATATTGAATATATAAGATATATAAATATAATGATTATTATAACTAAATATTGAATTCACAATTGAAAAAAATTTAAAAATTATTATATTTTCAAAGGTTATAACATTAGAAAATATAAAAAATTATAAAAATAAATATTTTCTTATTTTAATTTTTAAATAAAAACTATAAACTACTAAATGCATACAGAGTTAAATCAGTAAACTCCTAATGCCCGTAATGCATTATTAAAATTATTATAACTCAATATTATATTCACATTTCAAAAAATTTTAAATATTATTATATTTTCAAAGGTTATAACCTATGAAAATGAAAAAAAATTACAAATTTTTTTGTTATTTTATTGTTTTAATAAAACCTATAAACCACTAAATGCTTAAAAACATAAATCACTAAAGTCATAAACTACAAATCCTCTAAATACATAAAATATTAAACTGGTATACATTATTAATAATTCATAAATCTCATTTTAATTTTTATTCAGTATAATTTCAAATTTTTATTTTAATTATTTATTAGTTTATTTTTATAGAAATATTAATTACAAAATAAATTATTAGTGAGACAGATCTAAATTAAATTATACTGGTATACCCTAAATAATAAATAATAAATATCATTTTTTTATCATTATAATTTTTAACATTCATTTTAATTATTAATTCTTTATTTTTATATAAATATTAATTAAAAAATAAATTATGAGTTAGACAAATATAATTTATGTAATCTATTTTTAATAAAATAAGTATAGATAAACTTTTTAAAATAAAAAAAAAAATTCAAAACAAAAAATTATTACATAGTAATATATTTTGCTTTGCTTATGAATCATTTTATGTTTTGTAATTATAATTTAATTGATATCTATCTTATTAATATTATTTTTATTAATTTATTTTTTGATATTTATTAGAATATCTATCAATAAAATTGTTTATATTGAATTTATATGATATTTAATTATTATGATTATAATAATTAAATATTGAATTAACTTTTGAATAAAATTTAAAAATTATTATATTTTCAAATGTTATAACCTTTGAAAATTTCAAAAAATAATAAAAATAAATGTTTTGTTATTTTATTTTTTAAATAAAACCTATAAACCACTAAATGCATACACAATTAAATCAGTAAACACCTAAACCCCGTAATACCTAAATACATAAACCATTAAACTGCTATATAATACATAATAATTAATAAATCTAATTTTTATTTCTATTTATTATAGTTTATATATTTATTTTAATTATTTATTAGTTTATTTTTATAGAAATATTTATTATAAAATAAATTATGAATGCGACAAATATAATTTAAATAATTTATTTTTAATCAAAAAGAAAATATATATGCTTATAAAAGAAGTACAAGTTTAAAAACTAAAAATTATTATCCAGTAATATATTTTACTTTAAACTTGAATCAATTTGGGTTTTGTAAATATTTTTTAATTAATATATATCTTATTATTAATAGTTTATTAATTTAATTTTTGATCATTATTATAATATCTATCAATAAAATTATTTATATTGAATTTAAATAATATATAATTATTAATATTATTAAAACAAAATATTATATTCACATTTCAAAAAATTTTAAAAATTATTATATTTTCAAAGATTATAACCTATGAAAATGAGAAAAAATAACAAACTTTTTATTTGTTATTTTATTGATTAAATAAAACCTATAAACCACTAAATGCCTAAAAACCTAAAATGCTAAACTCCTAAAAGACAAAACCTCTAAATATTTAAACCATTAAACTAGTATACATTAATAATAAATCATAAATATCATTTTAATTTTTATTAAGTATAATTTTAAATTTTTATTTTAATTAATTTTCAGTTTATTTTTATAGAAATATTAATTACAAAATAAAATATTAGTTAGAGAGATCTAATTTAAATTAGATTGGTATACCCTAAATAATAAATAATAAAACTTATTTTTTTTCATTATAATTTTAAATATTCATTTTAATTATTTATTTGTATATTTTTTATATAATTATTAATTACAAAATAAATTATGAGTTAAACAAATATAATTTATATCAATTATTTTTTATCAAAAAATTATAAATAAACTTTTTAAAAGAAAAAAAAATTTCAAAACAAAAAATTATTATATAGTAATGTATTTTGCTTTTCTTCTAAATCATTTTAATATTTGTAATTATATTTTAAATGATATCTATCTTATTAATAATAGATTATTAATTTATTTTTTGCTCATTATTAGAATATTTATCAATAAGAAAGTTTATATTGATTTTATATGTTATATAAAAATAATGATTATTATGACTAAATATTATAATCACTTTTGAAAAAAATTTTAAAATTATTATATTTTCAAAGGTTACAACCTTTGAAAATGTGAAAAAATAAAAAAAAAATTTTTATTATTTCATTCTTTAAATAAAACCTATACACCACTAAATGCTTAAACACTTAAATGACTAAACTACAAAATCCCGATACCCCTATATAGATGATCCTTTAAACCAGTATACACTAAAAAATAATTAATAAATTTAATTTTTATTTGTTTTCATTATAAGTTAAAAAATCATTTTGATTGTTTAGTTTTTTATTTATATATATATATATTAATTATAAAATAAATTATGAGTTAAAAATATAATTTATTAAAAATATTTTTCATCAAAAAATAGATAAGCTTATAAAAAGAATAAAAATTTAAAAACAAATAATTATTATTTAGTATTTTATTATGCTTTATTATGAATCATTTTAGGTTTTGATATTATATTTTAAGTAATATCAATCTTATTCATAATAGATTTTTAATTTATTTTTTGATAATTATTTGAATATCTATCAATAAAATTGTTTATATTGAATTTATATGATATATAATTATTATGATTATTATAAATATATATTGTATTCACTTTTGAAAAGAAATTTCAAAATTATTATATTTTCAAAAGTTATAACCTTAAAAAATGAGAAAAATAATAAAAATAATTCTTTTTTTCATTTTTAAAATAATACCTATAGATCATTAAATGCTTGATTACTTAAATGAATAAGCTCATTGACCCCGAAACCCCTAAATACACAAACCTTTTAACAGCTATATACTACTTAATAAATAATAAATCTCATTTTTATTTCTATTTATTATAATTTTAAATATTACTTTTAATTATTTATAGTTTAATTTTTTTGAAAAATTAATTACAAAATAAATCTCGAGTGAGACAAATATTATTTAAATAATTTAATTTAATAAAAAAAATATAAGCTTATAAAAAGAAGGAAAATTATAAAAATAAAATATTATTATTTAGTAATATATTTTGATTTGATTTTGAATCATTTTGTGTTATGTAAATATATTGTAATTAATATTTATATTATTAATAATAGTTTATTAATTTAATTTTTGATCATTATTATACTATCTATCATTAAAATTGCTTATATTGAATTTATATGATATATAATTTGTAAGATTAATATAATTTTACATGATATTCACATTTCAAAAAATTTTAAAAATTCTTTTATTTTCAATGGATACCTTTGAAAATCAAAAAAAATCAAAAAAAAATTATATTTTTATTATATAAATACAAACTATAAACAACTAAATGCCTAAAAACATAAATTGCTAAACTCCTAAACGACAAAACCCCTAAATTAACAATCCATTAAACCAGTATACCATATATAATAAATCATAAATCTCATTTTAATCTGTATTCATTATAATTTAAAATTTTCATTTTAATTATTTATTAGTTTATTTTTTTTTTTGAAATATTAATTGCAAAATAAATAAAGAGTGAGACAAATATAATTTTGATAATTTATTTTTAATCAAAATATAAATATAAGCTTATAAAAAGAAGTAATAATTTACAAATAAAAAATTATAATTTAGTAATATATTTTACTTTGATTTTGAATCATTATAGGTTTTGTATTTATATTTTAATTTCTATCAATCTTATTAATAATAGTTTATTAATTTATTTTTTGATCATTTTATAATATATATCAATAAAATTACTTATATTGAATTTAAATGTCTTATAATTATTGAGATTATTATTAATAAATTTTCTATTAACATTTAAAAAAATTAAAAATTTATTATATTTTCAAAGGTGATAAACGTCAAAAATGATAAAAATCATTAAAATAATTATTTTATTATTTTATTATTTTATTATTTTATTATTTAAATAAAACATATAAACCACTAAATGCCTAAACATTTAAATATCTAGACTATTTAACCCCAAAACCCCCCAAATACTTAAACCATTATACCTATATAACCTAAATAATAAATAATAAATAATAAATTTCATTTTAATTTGTATTCATTATAATTATAAATATTCATTTTAATTATTTTTTTAGTTTATTTTTATAAAAATATTAATCACAAAATAAATAATGAATGAGTCATATAATTTAAATATATTATTTTTTATGAAAAAAAATAAGCTTATAAAAAAACAAAATTTCAAAAATTTAAAATTTTATTTAGTAATATAATTTACTTTGATTTTGAATTCTTTTGGGTTCTATAAATATATTTTAATTAATATCTATCTTATTAATAATAGTTTATTAATTTATTATTCGAACAATATAAAAATATATATTAATAAAATTTTTTAATATTAAATGTACATCAAATATAATTATTAAGATTATTATAACTAAGTATTGCATTCAAATTTTAGAAAGATTAAAAAATTATTATATTTTCAAAGGTAATAACCTTTGAAAATCACGAAAATTCATAAAAATAAATTTTTTTGTTATTTCATTGATTAAATAAAACCTATAAACACCTAAATGTGCAAAAATATAAATCATTAAACTCCTTAACCCTAAAACCATTAAAAACTTAATCCATTAAATAGGTATACCCTAAATAATAAATCATAAATCTCTTTTTATTAGTATTCATTATAATTTTAGATATTATTTTTAATTATTTATCAATTTAATATTATATAAATATTAATTACAAAATAAATTATTAGTGAAACAGGTATAATTTATATAATTTATTTTTCATCAAAAAAATATATATGCTTATAAAATGAGGCAAAATTTTTAAAATAAAAAATTATTATTTAGTAATATATCTTATTTTGATTTTGAATCATTTTAGATTCTACAATTAGATTTTAATTTATATCATTCTTATTAATACTAGTTTATTAATTTATTTATTGATCATTATTATAATATCAATTAATAAAATTATTTATATTTAGTTTACATTATATATAATTATTAAGATTATTATAAATAAATATTATATTTACATTTAAAAAAAATTAAAATTATTATATTTTCAAAGGTTATAAACTTCAAAAATTAAAAAAAAATTAAAAATTTTTTTTTTATTTTTTCATTCTTGAAATAAAAACTATAAATCACTAAAGTGCTAAACACTTAAATCACTAAACTCCAAAATACCTAAATACTTAAACTATTAAACTAGTATATCCTGAATAATAAATAATAAATCTCAATTTTATTTGTATTCATTATAATTTTAAATATTCATTTCAATTATTTATTAGTTTATTTTTATAGAATTATAAATTAAAAATAAATTATGTGGAAGAAAAATATAATTTAAATAATTTACTTTTAATAACAAAAAATATAAAATTATAAAAAGAAGCAAAACATCAAAAAATTATTATTTAGTATTATATTTACTTTGATTTTGAATAAATTTATGTTTTGCAAATACATTTTAAAAAATATCTATATTATTAATAATAGTTTATTAATTTATTTTTTTGAAAATTAATATAATATCTATCAATATAATTATTTATATTGAATTAACATGATATATAATTATTAAGATTATCATAAATAAATATAGTATTCACATATAAAAAAAATTTAAAAATTCTTATATTTTCAAAGGTTATAACCTTTAAAAATGACAAAAAATAACAAAAAATAATTTTTTGTTATATCATTGTTTAAATAAAACTTATAAACCATTAAATGTCTAAATACATAAATCTTTAAACTCTTAAACCCCTAAGCCCCTAAATACCTAAAACTTTAAACTCTTAAACCTTAAATATAATTTAAATAATTTATAAAAATATTATGATGTCAACATTAGTCTAGAGGTTGACAAATGGGCTGTGTCGAGTTAACATGACTTAGTATTTTATGTCTCATGTGAGCCATTAGGCTAGCATGACTTTAAAAGAGGGCAGCTTGGCATGGCTCATTGGCTCATAGGCAACCAAGGTTATGTTTGGCCAAGCTAGTACAATATGAGCATAGCATAGCATGGGTTTAGTCTAGGCTAGTCTAATTTGATCATCTAGGCTAGTATGTTGGGTTCATTGTGCCGTATCTTTTGTAATACACAAGCCAAACATCCTAGCTGGGTCAAGCTAATATGTCTCTAAAAAAAGATACGATGACACAACACATTGCCCTGTAGGTTGCTTGGCCAAGGTGTGCTTGGCTGGCATGCACGAGCTCAACCTAACTTGAGTTAGATCCAAGTTAACTTGCTTTGCTCGCCCGGGCCTAAACCAGCTTGCATGTGTTAATATTTATGGTTTATTTTGCTGCATAGGCCAAAATTTTGGCGTTTGTTCAGTCTCTCTCAGTAGGAACGCTTGAACCAAACTCCTTCAAAAACCTTTGGTCTTTGTCCTCCAACTTATCAAATTCTTTTTGATATTTTATATCAGTTTGTAGAATCAAATAAGTTGAATTCCATCTTGTAGGACAATCTAATTGCAATGAAGATCAAGATGTCAAGTTTGCTTCTTCAGCACATAACTTAAACATATGTAATCTTTTAGGACTGCTCCTCACATATTTCACCACACCTCTAATTTTTTGTATAGCACCCTCAACTACTGCAATGCCATCTCTGATAATTAAGTTTAGGATATGAGCACAACATCTCATATGAAAATGCTCGCCTCTCAAGGGTACAATACTTTTCTTCACAAGCCTTTTTTTCAATTGTTCAACTGCAACATTATTATTTGATGCATTGTCAACAGTAATGCACATCAACTTTCTCAAACCCCATTTATTCATGCAAAACTCAATAGCATTTATAATATTAACTCCAGTATGACTTTTAATTACACAAAAGTTCAAAAGCCTTTTATGCCTATTCCATTGAGAATCAATGTAATGATTAGTCAAACATATATAAGACAAATTTTGAATGCTAGTCCAAGTGTCAGTAGTCAATGAAACTCTAGAACAATGAGATGATATGCTATCAAATAATTTCATCTTTTCCTTCACAAACAAAGAAAAACAATCTCTCAATATAGAGTGCCTAGATGGAATTTTAAATTGAGGCACACTAACTTCAAAAAACTCCTTATACTCATCCCTCTCAACTAAATAAAAAGTCAATTTATCTTTTATGATCATTTTCACCAAAGCCTCCCTAACTAGTTGTTCATCAAATTGCCAGCAAGTTAATTTGTTATCTTCTAAACTAGTACATTTAGTGAAACTCAACAAAGATTGTGACTTGTCTTTACCTTTGTGAGATTCTATTAATACTTTTTTGTGTGGAAATTTCATACAAGTCTCTCTCAAGTATTTCCAGAAACCCGAAGTACCTTGATCACTTTTTGCTAAATATTGATTCCTACACAATATACAAGATGCCCGGCCAGTTTCATTTCCCTCTGAATCAACTAATATCTCATAAGTTTCCCAAAAGGCAGACTTATACATTTTATTAGCTTGAGGTTCATATGTACCTTGACTATCTTTTACAATTGGAATTGAAGAACCTGCCGTAACAATAGGAGGGTTCGTGAAAGGATGATGATTGGATTTACCAGTACTTTGATCATTTGAGATGTGATCATCTTCAATTTATTGTATTTTTTGTTTACCACTGGATTGTGCCATTTGCATTGCCATTAATTAATATGATATGTTAAGCATAAATACATATAAATATTTCAAACAAGCAAGCTCTACAAAACTAACTATAACATATTCAGCCCACTCATTCGGCCCAACCACAACACCACAACAAATACTCAACAAAACTGACTGAGACACATAATAAAAATAATAATAAATCACTCAATTCTTGTCAGAAAAACAAACCAAAAGGCTGGCGGCATCTGAGACATGTGGAGGCAACCAAAAGTGCGACGAACAAGGGCTGGACCTAACTGAACACAGTTGGAACGGTATGATGTGGTCTGGAACTCGTCGGAACATCAATAGATGAGTCGGAATTGGATGGGCAGTAGGGAATTGTTGGCATCTTCATGTTATATATATGTATATATATATATATATATATATATATATATATATATATATATATATATATATATATATATATATATTCATAGTTCTAGTATCAGTTTTTTAGTATGACACGGTTCTCGGGATGGATATTGCTTAAGATCCGGAACCATCCAAAAAGAAAAAATACGTGACAGAATGGGATAGGAAAAGTCATAGTCAACAGATTGTTCTCAGTCCTGATTATTTCGGGACAAGACTTCGGGTCGGGTCGTGAATCTCCGAGTCCCGTGAGCAGCCCTACTAAATGCATATAAAGTTAAATTAGTAAACTACTAAACCCCGTAATGGCTAAATACATAAACCATTAAACTGCTAAATACTACTTAATAAATAATAAATCTATTTTTTATTGCTATTTATTATATTTTTAATTATTCATTTTAATTTATTTATTAGTGTATTTATTTAGAAATATGTATTACAAAATAAATTATGAGTGGGACAAATATAATTTAAATAATATTTTATTTATCTAATAAAAATATATGCTTATAAAAGAAGTATAAATTTAAAAATTAAAAAGTATTATCAAGTAATATAAGTTACTTCAATTTTTAATCAATTTGAGTTTTGTAAATATTTTTTAATTAATATCTATCTTAATATTAATAGTTTATAAATTTAATTTATGATTATTATTATAATATCTATCAATAAAATTATTTATATTAAATTTATATGATATATAATCATTAATATTATTATAACAAAATATTGTATTTAAATTTCAAAAAATTTTAAATATTATTATATTTTTAAATGTTATAACCTATGAAAATGATACAAAAATATAGAAATTTTTTTGTTATTTATTTTTTTAAATAAATCCTATAAGCCACTAAAAGCCTAAAAACATAAATCGCTAAACTCCTAACAACAAAACCTTTAAATACATAAATTATTAAACTAGTATACATTAATAATAAATCATAAATCTCATTTTAATTTTTATTCAGTATAATTTTAATTTTTTATTTTAATTATTTATTAATTTATTTTATTGAAATATTAATTACAAAATAAATTATTAGTGAGACAGAACTAATTTAAATTAAACCGGTATCCCTAAATAATAAATAATAAATAATAAATCTCATTTTTTTTTCATTATTATTTTAAATATTCATTTTAATTAATTAATTAATTATTTATTTATTTATATATAAATATTAATTACAAAATAAATTGAGTTAGACAAATATAATTTATATAAATTATTTTTCATCCAAAAATTATTGATAAACTTTTTAAAAGAAAAAAAAAATTCAAAACAAAAAATAATTATATAGTAATATATTTTGCTTTTCTTCTGAATCATTTTAGGTTTTGTAATTAAATTTTAATTGATATCTATCTTATTTATAATAGATTATTAATTTATTTTTTGATCATTATTAGAATATCTATCAATAAAATTATTTATATTGAATTTATATGATATATAATTATTATGATTATTATAAATAAATAATGTATTAACATTTAAAAAAAATTTAAAAATTATTATATTTTCAAAGGGAATAACATTTGAAAATATCAAAAAATAATAAAAATAAATTTATTATTATTTTATTTTTTTAATAAAACCTATAAACTACTAAATGCATACATAGTTAAATAAGTAAACTCCTAAACCTCATAATGCCTAAATACATAAACCATTAAACTGGTATATACTACTTAATAATTAATAAATCTAATTTTTATTTCTATTTATTATAATTTTAAATATTCATTTTAATTATTTATTAGTTTATTTTTATATAAAAATTTATTACAACATAAAGTATGAGTGCGTCACATATAATTTAATTAATTTATTTTTAATAAAAAAAATATACGCTTATAAAAGAAGTAGAAATTTAAAAATTAAAAATTATTATCCAGTAATATATTTTACTTTAATTTTGAATCAATTTGGGTTTTGTAAATATTTTTTAATTAATATCTATCTTTTTATTAATAGTTTATTAATTTAATTTTTGATCATTATTATAATATCTATCAATAAAATTGTGTATATTGAATTTATATGATATATAATTATTAATATTATTAAAACTAATTATTGTATTCACATTTCAAAAAATTGTAAATATTATTATATTTTCAAAGGTTATAACCTATGAAAATGATAACAAATTATAGAAAATTTTTTTGTTATTTTTTTTATATAAAATCTATAAACCACTAAAAGCCTAAAAACATAAATCGCTTAACTCCTAATGACAAAACCTCTAAATACTTAAACTATTAAACTGGTATACATTAATAATAAATCTTAAATCTCATTTTAATTTTTATTCAGTATAATTTTAAATTGTTATTTTAATTATTTATCAGTTTATTTTTATAGTAATATTAATTACAAAGTAAATTATTAGTGAGATGGATCTAATTTAAATTAAATGAGTATCCCTAATTAATAAATAAAAAATAATAAAATATAAAAAATAAATAATAAATCTCATTTATTTTTTCATTATAATTTTAAATATTTATTTTAATTATTTATTTGTTTATTTATATATAAATATTAATTACAAAATAAATTATGAGTTAGACAAATAAAATTTATATAAATTATTTTTTATCAAAAAAATATAGATATACTTATTTAAAGAAGAACAAATTCAAAAACAAAAAATTATTATATAGTCATATATTTATCTTTGCTTCTGAATCATTTTAAGTTTTGTAATTATATTTTAATTAATACCTATCTTATTATTAATGGATCATTAATTTATTTTTTATAATTATTAGAATATTTATCAATAAAATTGTTAATATTGAATTTATATAATATATAAATATAATGATTAGTATAACTAAATATTGTATTCACATTTGAAAAAAATTTAAAAATTATTATATTTTCAAAGGTTATAACCTTTGAAAATATTAAAAAATAATAAAAATAAATTTTTTGTTATTTTATTTTTTAAATAAAACCTATAAACCACTCAATGCTAGGGGTGCTCTTGGGACGGGACGGGATGGGGATTACAAATCCCCAGTCCCGTCCCACAGTTTGGAGATTTTTTTTTGAAGATCCAGACCCATCCCATAGGTTGAAAATATCGGGATGGGACGGGATGAAGATTGGGGATTTTGAGTAGGATAAAATGGTTGCGGGATGAAACGTATCTCAAACATTTTTTTCAATTTATATTCTTCAAACCGGCCAAATTATTTCATGTCGAAACCTTGTGTTGTACCTTTAATCATTCCTTAGTTAAGTATCTATCAAACTCAAATTGGGCCAATTTTGTTTTGTCAAATAGGATGAATACTGCATAAGAGTTCCATTACCTTGTCAAAAGCTTTAATGTGCAGAAAAGGATAGAAATGTTAAATAGAACAGGATCGAGTAGTGTGCTTAATTTGGTTCTTTGTTTTTTAACAAGTTGGATTTGTTCAGCCGAGTGAAAGTTAACCATAATAGCAATACTACATTTTTTGAATTAATTACTTAAAATATTAAGGAATAGCTAAAGATGACCACAAACATTGGTAGCAACAATTACTACTTAAGTAATTTCTAAAATTAGGTAGCTTAATATAACAAAAAAATACAACTAATAACAACCATGTTAATAATCATTTCAAAGGTCCGTCCCGAAACAATAACGAAAATCCAAACCCATTTAATTATCTCATTTACAACTCCTCCCATTTCTTCCTCCACTGTAGAAGGACATCCAAAGATGAAAACGTGTTAATCATGTAGACATAAATTTCTAAGATGAAAGAGTAATAAAAAAACAAAATATTACATTATAAAATTTAATACACCCATTCCAAATTTAGTTGGCCAACTATAGTTGGAAGAATATTTGGATCTTGTGACCCCTCTGAAAATTGTAATTGAACCATATTTTTATTAAATTGAATGAATAAAATAAGTAAAAAGTGAAATTAAAATTTACAAGATTTGTATACTAACCTGATTCATTATCATCAAGTTGTTGAACTAATTTTTCAATTTCAATAGGTTTGTTTGAGCTTCTCAATCAAACTTGTAGACATATGAGAACTTCAGCTGTTATAGGTGTTAAATAACTCCTAAATTTATCTAAAGTTCTCCTCCTAGTGCTAATTGTAGATTCGTAGGCCACAGTAGATGCTTGGATTGCAAATACATCCCTTGCTACATTTGCCAAAGAAGGATATCTAACCTCATTTACCTTCCACCAGTTTAGAAAATCAAAATCAATTCTATTTTTTTCAAGTTTGTCCTCCAAGTACCTATCCAACTCTTCCAAAGCTGAAACTTCTTGTTCATTCTCCAATTCAACAAAAAAAATCATCAACATAAGTATCACTACTATTAAAGAAATCATCATTTTTCTTCAACACAGTAGAAGAGAAATCATCTTCTTTTGATTCTTCTTCATTTAAATCTTTAAAATCATTCATCATCTCATTTAAAGCATCTATAACCTTTTTCACCAAATTTTTAGCCAATTCATCTCAATAATGCTAAGTGTACTTAACCTTGAGATATTTGAGCTTATATCTAGGATCCAACACTACTGCTACAAAAAGTATAATATTTGTTGAGTGAAGAGAACCACAATATTTGTTGAATTTATGCCTCATTTTCATACCCATTTCAGACACCATTGTATCTCTACTATTTTTACAAAGCTCAATTTTTTTCAAAATTCAAATAATCTCAGAAAAATAAACACTAGAGGTAGAATATTATGAGCCAGAAAATTTACAAGTTACCTCATAAAAAGTTTTCAAGAAACGAGCCAAAATTTTGGCGTTTGTTCAGTCTCTCTTAGTTGGAACGTTTGAACCAAACTCCTTCAGAAAACTTTTGTCTTTGTCCTCCAACTTATCAAATTCTTTTTGATATTTTATATCTGCTTGTAGCATCAAATAAGTTCAATTCCATCTTGTAGGACAATCTAATTGCAATGAAGATCCATATGTCAAGTTTGCTTCTTCAACACATAACTTAAACATATCATTTCTTTTAGGACTGCTCCTCACATATTTCACCACACCTTTAATTTTTTGAATAGCACCCTCAACTACTGCAATGCCATCTCTGACAATTACGTTTATGATATGAGCACAACATCATATATGAAAATGCTCACCTCTCAAAGGTACAATACTTTTCTTCAAAGCCTTTTTTTTCAATTGTTCAACTACATTATCATTATTTGATTCATTGTCAATAGTAATGCACATCAACTTTCTCAAACCCCATTCATTTCATGCAAAACTCAATAGCATTTCTAATATTAACTCTAGTATGACTTTTAAATACACAAAAGTTCAAAAGCCTTTTATACATATTCCATTTAGAGTCAATGAAATGAACAGTCAAACATATATAAGACAAATTTTGAATGCTAGTCCAAGTGTCGGTAGTCAATGAAACTTTACAACAATGAGATGATATGCTATCAATAATTTATTCTTTTCCTTCACAAACAAAGAAAAACAATCCCTCAGTGTGGGGTGCCTAGATGGAATTTTAAATTGAGGCACACTAACTTCACAAAAATTTTTAAACTCATCCCTCTCAACAATACAAAAAAGGCAATTCATCTTTTATGATCATTTTCACCAAAGCCTCCCTAACTAGTTGTTGATCAAATTTCCAACAAGTTAATTTATTATTCTCTGAACTAGTACCTTTAGTGAAACTCAACAAAGATTGTGACTTGTCTTTACCTTTGTGAGCTTTTATTAATTCTTTTTTCTGTGGAAATTTCCTACAAGTCTTTCTCAAGTATTTCCATAAACCCGCAGTACCTTTTATTAATTCTATTAATTCTATTAATTATTTTTTGTGAGCTTCTATTAATTCTATTAATTCTTTTTGTGAGCTTGTCTTTACTTTTTGCAAAAAATTCTTTCCTACACCATATACAAGCTGCCATACCAGTTTCATTTCCCTCTGAATCAACTAGTATCTAATAAGTTTCCAAAACAACAGACTTATACTTTTATGAGCTTGAGGTTCAGATGTACCTTGATTTTCTTTTACAATTGGAATTGAAGAACCTGCCGTAACAATAGGAGGGTTCGTGAAAGGATGATGATTGGATTTACTATTACTTTGATCATTTGAGATGTGATCATCTTTAATTTATTGTATTTTTGAGTTTAACATTGGATTGTGCCATCTGCATTACCATTAATTAATATGATATGTTAAGCATAAATACATATAAATATTTCAAATAAGCAAGCTCTACAATAATGACTGTAACACAAAAAGCTCACTCAATCAGCCCAACCACAACACCACAACCAATACTCAACAAAACTGACTGAGTCACCTAATAATAATAATTGATCACTCAATTTTGTCAAAAAAACAAACCAAAAGGCTGGTGGCATCTGAGACACGGTAGAGGCAACCAGAAGTGTGATGGACAAGGCATGGACCTAACTAAATATGCCTAGAACGTCATGAGGTGGCCTGGAACTCATCTTAACAGCAATATGTGCGTGGGAATTGTATGGGCAGTAGATTAATTGGTGGCATCTTCATGTTATATATATTCCTGGTTCTAGTATCAGTTTTTTTGGATGGGACAGTTCTCGGGATGGATATTTCTTAAGATCTGGAACCGTCCCAAAAGAAAAATACGTGACAAAATGGGACGGGAAACGTCAGACTCAACGGATTTTTCTAAGTACTGATTCTTTCTGGACAAGACTTCGGGTCGGGTTGCGAATCTCCGAGTCCCGTGAGCAGTCTTACTAAATGCATATAAAGTTAAATCAATAAACTTCTAAACCCTGTAATGCCTAAATACATAAACCATTAAACGCTAAATACTACTTAATAATTAATAAATCTGTTTTTTATTGCTATTTATTATATTTTTAAATATTTATTTTAATTATTTATTAGTGTATTTATTTAGAAATATTTATTACAAAATAAATTATGAGTGGGACAAATATAATTTAAATTATATATTATTTATCTAATAAAAATATATGCTTATAAAAGAAGTATAAATTTAAAAATTAAAAATTATTATCAAGTAATATAAGTTACTTTAATTTTTAATCAATTTGGATTTTGTAAATTTTTTTAAAATTAATATCTATCTTAATATTAATAGTTTATAAATTTAATTTTTAATAATTATTATAATATCAATCAATAAAATTATTTATATTTAATTTATATGATATATTATTATTAATATTATTATAATAAAATAATGTATTATAATTTCAAAAAATTTTAAATATTATTATATTTTCAGATGATATAACCTATGCAAATGATAAAAAATTATGGAAATTTTTTTTATTATTTTATTTTTTTAAATAAAACCTATAAACCACTAAAAGCCTAAACACATAAATCGCTAAACTCCTAACGACAAAACCTGTAAATACTTAAATCATTAAACTGGTATACATTAATAATAAATCATAAACCTCATTTTAATTTTTATTCAGTATAATTTTAAACTTTTATTTTAATTATTTATCAATTTATTTTATAGAAATATTAATTACAAAATAAATTATTAGTGAGACAGATCTAATTTAAATTAAACTGGTATCCCTAAATAATAAAAAATAAATCTAATTTTTTTTCATTATAATTTTAAATATTTATTTTAATTATTTATTTGTTTATTTATATATAAATATTAATTACAAAATAAATTGAGTTAGACAAATATAATTTATATAAGTTATTTTTCATCAAAAAATTATAAATAAAATTTTTAAAAGAAAAAAAAAATTTTAGCAAAAAATTATTATATAGTAATATATTTTGTTTTTCTTCTGAATCATTTTAGGTTTTGTAATTATATTTTAATTGATATCTAACTTATTAATAATAGATTATTAATTTATTTTTTGAACATTATTAGAATATTTATCAATAAAAATATTTATATTTAATTTATATGATATATAAATTTAATAATTATTATAACTAAATATTGTATTCACTTTTCAAAAAAATTTTAACATTATTATATTTCAAAGATTATAACATTCGAACATGTGAAAAAACAAAAAAAAATATTTTTTATCCTTATTTCATTATTTAAATAAAACTTATAAATCACTAAATGCCTAAACACTTAAATCACTAAACTATAAATCATGTTTCCCCTATATAGATAATCATTTAAACGAGTATACCCTAAATAATAATTAATAAATCTCATTTTTATTTATTTCATTATAATTTAAAAAATTCATTTTGATTGTTTAGTTTTATATATATATATATATATATATATATATTAATTATAAAATAAATTATGAGTTAAAAATATAACTTATAAAAATTATTTTTCATCAAAAAATAGATAAGCTTATAAAAATAATAAAAATTTAAAAACAAATAATTATTATTAACTAATATATTTTACTCTACTTTTGAATCATTTTAGGTTTTGATATTATATTTAAAGAAATATCAATCTTATTCATAATAGATTTTTTATTTATTTTTTGATAATTATTAGAATATCTATCAAGAAAATTGTTAATATTGAATTTATATGATATATAATTATTATGATTATTATAAATAAATATTTATTCACTTTTGAAAAAAATTTAAAACTTATAATATTTTCAAAGGTTATAACATTTGAAAATATCAAAAAATAATAAAAATAATTTTTTTTTATTTTTTTTCTTTAATAAAACCTATAAACCACTAAATGCATACACAGTTAAATTAGTAAACTCCTAAACCCCGTAATGCCTAAATACATAAACCATTAAACTGCTATATACTACATAATAATTAGTATGAGTGCGACGAATATAATTTAATTAATTTATTTTTAATAAAAAAAATATACGCTTATAAAAGAAGTAGAAATTTAAAAATTAAAAATCATTTTCAAGTAATATATTTTACTTTAATTTTGAATCAATATGGATTTTGTAAATATTTTTTAATTAATATCTATCTTTTTATTAATAGTTTATTAATTTAATTATTGATCATTATTATATTATCTATCAATAAAATTAATTATATTGAATTTATATGATATATAATTATTATTATTTTTAAAACTAAATATTGTATTCACATTTCAAAAAATATTAAATATATTTATATTTTCAAAGATTATAACCTATTAAAATGATAACACATTATAAAATTTTTTTTTTATTTTATTTTTTTTATAAAACCTATAAACCACTAAAAGCCTAAAAACATAACTCGCTAAACTCCTAACGATAAAACATCAAAATGCTTAAACTATTAAACTTGAATACATTAATAATAATTCATAAATCTCAATTTAATTTTTATTCAGTATAATTTTAAATTTTTATTTTAATTATTTATTAGTTTATTTTTTTAGAAATATTAATTATAAAATAAATTATTAGTGAGACAGATCTAATTTAAATTAAAACAGTATCCCTAAATAATAAATAATAAATCTCATTTTTTTTTCATTATAAATATTAATAACAAAATAAATTATGAGTTAGACAAATATAATTTATATAAATTAATTTTCATAAAAAAAATATAGATAAACTTTTTAAAAGAAGAAAAAATTCAAAAACAAAAAATTATTATATAGTAATATATTTTTCTTTGCTTCTGAATCATTTTAAGTTTTGTAATTATATTTTAATTTATATCTATCTTATTATTAATGGATTATTAATTTTTTTTTGATTATATTTAGAAAATTTATTAATAAAATTGTTTATATTGAATTTATATAATATATAAATATAATAATTAGTATAACTAAATATAGAATTCACATTTGAAAATAATTTAAAAATTATTATATTTTCAAATATTATAACCTTTGAAAATATCAAAAAATAATAAAAATATATTTTTTGTTATATTAATTTTTTAAATAAAACCTATAAACAACTAAATGCTAGGGGTGCTCATAGGACATGATGAGATGGGGATTACAAATCTCCAGTCCCTTCCCATAGTTCGGAGATATTTTTTTGAAGATCCAGACCCGTCCCATAGGTTAAAATTATTAGGACGGGACGAGACAGAGATCGGGGATTTTGGGTAGGAAAAAACGGTTTCAGGACGGAATGGAGTTTGGACATTTTTTTCAATTTATTTTCTTCAAACCGGCCAAGTTAGTTCATGTGGAAACTTTTTGTTGTACCATTTATCATTCCTTAGTTATGTATCTTTCAAACTCAAATTGGGACAATTTTGTTTTGTCAAATAGGCTGAATATCGCAAACGAGTTCTATTACCTTATCAAATGCTTTGATGTGTAGAAAAGGATAGAAATGTAAATAGAACGAGACTGAGTTGTGTGATTAATTTGGTTCTTTGTTTTGTCACAAGTTGGCTTTGTTAAGCCGAGTGAAAGTTAACCATAATAGCAATACTACATTTTTTAAACAATTACTTAAAATATTAAGGAATAGCTAAAGATGACCATAAACATTGGTAGCATCAATTACTACTTAAGTAATTACTAAAAGTAGGCAGCTTAATATAACAAAAAAAATACAACTAATAACAACCATGATAATAATCATTTCAAAGGTCCATCCCGTAACTGCAACGAAAATCCAAACCCAATTAATTATCTCTACTACAATTCCTCCATTTTCTTCCTCCACTGTAGAAGGACAACCTAAGATGAAAATGTGTTAATCATGTAGACATAAATTTTTAAGATGAAAGAGTAATAAAAAAACAAAATATTACCTTATAAAATTTAATACACCCATTCCAAATTTAGTTGGCCAACTATAGTTGGAAGAATATTTGGATCTTGAGACCCCTCTGAAAATTGTAATTGAACCATTATTTTATTAAATTGAATGAATAAAATAAGTAAAATTGAAATTAAAATTTACAAGATTTGTATACTAACCTGATTCATTATCATCAAGGTCTTGAACTAATTCTTCAATTTCAATAGGTTTGTTTGAGCTTCTCAACCAATCTTGTAGACTTATGAGAACTTCAATTGTAATAGGTGTTAAAGAACTCTTAAATTTATCTAAAGTTCTCTCTCCCCCAGTGCTAAATGTAGATTCGTAGGCCACTGTAGATGCTTGGAAAGCAAATACATCTCTTGCTACATTTGCTAAATAAGGATACCTAACCTCATTGACCTTCCACCAATTTAGAAGATCAAAATTAATTCTATTTTTTTCAAGTTTGTCCTCCAAGTACGTATCCAACTCTTCCAAAGCTGCAACTTCTTGTTCTTTCTCCAATTCATCAAAAAAATTCATCAACATAGATATCACTACCATCTAACAAATCAACATTTTTCTTCACCACAGTAGAAGAGACATCATATTCTTTTGATTCATCTTCATTTAAATCTTTATAATCATCCATTATCTCATTTAAAGCATTTATAACCTTTTTCACCAAATTTTTAGCCAATTCCTCACCATAATGCTAAGTGTACTTAACCTTGAGATATTTGAGCTTATATCTAGAATCCAACACTACTGCTACAAAAAGTATAATATTTGTTGACAAAAGAGATCCCCAATATTTGTTGAATTTATGACTCATTTTCATACCCATTTCAGACACCATTGTATCTCTACTATTTTCACAAAGCTCAATTTTTTTTCAAAATTCGAATAATCTCAGGAAAATAAATGCTAGAGGTAGAATATTATGAGCCAGAAAATTTACAATTAACCTCATAAAAAGTTTTCAAGAAATGATCCAAAATTTTGGCATTTGTTCTGTCTCTCTCAGTTGGAACGTTTGAACCAGACTCCTTCAAAGACCTTTAGTATTTGTCCTCCAACTTTTCAAAATCTTTTTAATATATTATATCAGTTAGTAGTATCAAAGTTGAATTCCATCTTGTAGGACAATCTAATTACAATGAAGATCCATATGTCAAGTTTGCTTCTTCAATACATAACTTAAACATATTTAATCTTTTAGGACTGCACCTCAAATATTTTACCATACCTCTAATTTTTTGAATAGCACCCTCAACTACTGAAATTCCATCTCTGAAAATTAAGTTTAGGATATGAGCACAACATCTCATATGAAAATGCTCGCCTCTCAAAGGTACAAAACTTTTCTTAACAAGCTTTTTTTTCAATTAATCAACTGCAACATCATTATTTGATGCATTGTCAACAGTAATGCACATCAACTTTCACAAACCCCATTCATTCATCCAAAACTCAATAGCATTTCTAATATTAACTCCAGGATGACTTTTAATTACACAAAAGTTCAAAAGCCTTTTATGCAAATTTCATTGAGAATCAATGAAATGAACAGTCAAACATATATAATACAAATTTTGAATGCTAGTCCAAGTGTCGGTAGTCAATGAAACTCTACAACAATGAGATGATATGCTATCAAATAATTTCTTCTATTCCTTCGCAAACAAAGAAAAACAATCCCTCAATGTGGGGTGCCTAGATGGAATTATAAATTGAGGCACACTAACTTCACAAAACTTCTTAAACTCATCCCTCTCAACAAAACAAAAAAACAATTCATATTTTATGATCATTTTCACCAAAGCCTCCCTAACTAGTTGTTGATCAAATTGCCAACAAGTTAATTTGTTATCCTCTGAACTAGTACCTTTAGTGAAACTCAACAAAGATTGTGATTCGCTTTTACCTTTGTGAGCTTCTATTAATTCTTTTTTGTGTGGAAATTTCCTACAAGTCATTCTCAAGTATTTCCATAAACCCGAAGTACCTTGATCACTTTTCGCCAAGTATTCTTTCCTACACCATATACAAGCTATCCTACTAGTTTCATTTCCCCCTGATTCAACTAATATCTCATAAGTTTCCCAAACAGCAGATATATACATAGTATGAGCTTGAGGTTCAGATGTACCTTGACATTCTTTTACAATTGGAATTGAAGAACCTGTCGTAACAATTGGAGGGTTCATGAAAGGATGATGATTTGATTTACCAGTACTTTGATCATTTGAGATGTGATCATCTTCAATTTATTGTATTTTTCGTTTACCGCTAGATTGTGCCATTAATTAATATGATATGTTAAGCATAAATACAAATAAATATTTCAAACACACAAGCTCTACATAACTGATTGTAACATATTCAGCCCACACATTCGGCCCAACCACAACACCACAACCAATACTCAACAAAACTAACTGAGACACATAATAATAATTAATCACTCAATTCTCATCAGAAAAACAAACCAAAAGGCTGGTTGCATCTGAAACACGGTGGAGGCAACCAGAAGTGCAACGGACAAGAGCTGGACCAAACTGAACACGGCTGGAATGGGGTGAGGTGGCATGGAACTCATCGGAATAGCAATAGGTTCATCGGAATTGGATGGGCAGTAGCGGAATTGTGGCATCTTCATGTTATATATATATATATTCCTGGTTTTAGTATAGGTTTTTTATCACGGGATGGTTCTCGGGATGGATATTGCTTAAGATCCGGAACCATCCCAAAGGAAAAAATACGTGAAGAAAAGATGGGAAATGTCAAAGTCAATGGATTTTCTCAGTCCCAATTCTTTCGGGACAAGATTTTGGGACGGCTCACGAATCTCCAAGCTACGTGAGCAGGCCTACTAAATGCATATAAAGTTAAATCAGTAAACTTCTAAACCCTGTAATGCCTATATACATAAACCATTAAACCACTAAATACTGCTTAATAATTAATAAATCTAATTTTTATTGCTATTTATTATATTTTAAATATTGATTTTAATTATTTATTAGTGTATTTATTTAGAAATATTTATTACAAAATAAATTATGAGTAGGACAAATATAATTTAAATAATATATTATTTATCTAATAAAAATATACGCTTATAAAAGAAGTATAAATTTAAAAATTAAAAATTATTATCAAGTAATATAAGTTACTTTAATTTTGAATCAATTTGGGTTTTGTAAATATTTTTTAATTAATATCTATCTTAATATTAATAGTTTATAAATTTAATTTTTGATCATTATTATAATATCTATCAATAAAATTATTTATATTAAATTTATATGATATATAATTATTAATATTATTATAACAAAATATTGTATTAAAATTTCAAAAAATTTTAAATATTATTATATTTTGAAATGTTATAACCTATGAAAATGATAACAATTTATAGAATTTTTTTTGTTATTTTATTTTTTATATAAAACCTATAAACCACTAAAAGCCTAAAAACATAAATCGCTAAACTCCTATTGACAAAACCTCTAAATACTTAAACTATTAAACTGGTATACATTAATAATAAATCTTAAATCTTATTTTAATTTTTATTCAGTATAATTTTAAATTTTTATTTTAATTATTTATCAGTTTATTTTTATAGAAATACTAATTACAAAATAAATTATTAGTGAGACGGATCTAATTTAAATTAAACCGGTATCCCTAAATAATAAATAATAAATCTCATTTTTTTTTCATTATAATTCTAAATATTCATTTTAATTAATTATTTATTTATTTATATATAAATATTAATTAAAAAATAAATTGAGTTAGACAAATATAATTTATATAAATTGTTTTACATCAAAAAATTATAGATAAACTTTTTAAAAGAAAAGAAAAATTTTAATCAAAAAATTATTATATAGTAATATATTTTGCTTTTCTTCTGAATCATTTAAGGTTTTATAATTATATGTTAATTGATATCTATCTTATTAATAATAGATTATAAATTTGTTTTTGATCTTTATTAAAATATTTATCAATAAAAATATTTATATTGAATTTATATGATATATAAATATAATGATTATTATAACTAAATATTGTATTTACTTTTGAAATAAATTTAAAAATTATTATATTTTCAAAGGTTATAGACCATTAAATGTGATAAAATAAAAAAAAATAAAATTTTAGTTATTTTATTTAAAAAAAAAAACCTATAGACCATTAAATGCTTACTTACTTAAATTAGTAAGCTCATAAACCTCGAAACCCCTAAATACATAAAGATTTTAACATATATATACTACTTAATAAATAATAAATCTCATTTTTATTTCTATTTATTATAATTTTAAATATTCATTTTAATTATTTATGGTTTAATTATTTAAAAATATTAATTACAAAATAAATTTCGATTTAGACAAATATTATTTAAATAATTTATTTTTAATCAAAAAAAATATAAGCTTATAAAAAGAAGGACAAATTTATAAATTAAATATTATTATTTAGCAATATATTTTGATTTGATTTTGAAGCATTTTGTGTTATGTAAATATATATTAATTAATATTTATATTATTAATAATAGTTTATTAATTTAATTTTTTATCATTATTATAATATCTATCATTAAAATTGTTTATATTGAATTTATATGATATATAATTAGTAAAATTAATATAATTATACATGGTATTCACATTTCAAAAAATTTTAAAAATTATTTTATTTTCATAGGTTATAACCTTTGAAAATCAGAAAAAATCAAATATATAATTATAACTTTTTATTATATAAATAAAACCTATAAACCACTAAATAATCAAACCATTAAACCGGTATACCATATATAATAAATCATAAATCTCATTTTAATCTGTATTCATTATAATTTTAAATATTTATTTTAATTATTTATTAGTTTATTTTTTATACAAATATCAATCACAAAATAAATAATGAGTGAGACAAATATAATTTTAATAATTTATTTTTAATCAAAAAAAAAAGCTTATATAAAGAAGTAAAAATTTAAAAACAAAAAATTATTATTTAGTAATATATTTTACTTTGATTTTGAATCATTATATATATCTTTCGCAATTATATTTTAATTGTGATCAATCTTATTAATAATAGTTTATTAATTTATTATTTGATCATTTTTATAATATTGAACAATAAAATTACTTATATTCAATTAAAATGTCTAATTAATTATTAAGTTATTATAACTAAATATTATATTTACATTTGAAAAAAATTTAAAAATTATTATATTTTTAAAGGTTATAACCATCAAAAATGATAAAAAATAACAAAAATAATTTTTTATGATTTTATTATTTAAATAAAACGTATAAACCACTAAATGACTAAACATTTAAATCTCTAGACCCCTAAACCCCAAAACCCCCAAAATACTTATACCATTAAACATATATAACCTAAATAATAAATAATAAATCTTATTTTTATTTGTATTCATTTTAATTATTTTTTAATTTATTTTTATAGAAATATTAATTACAAAATAAATAATGAGTGAGACATATATAATTTAAATAAATTATTTTTTATGAAAAAAAAATTTCAAGAATTTAAAATTTTATTTAGTAATATAATTTACTTTGATTTTGAATTATTTTGGGTTCTGCAAATATATTTTAATTAATATCTATCTTTTTAATAATAGTTTATTAATTTATTTTTTGATCATTATTATAATATATATTAATACATTTTTTTATATTGAATCTACAACAAATATAATTATTAAGATTATTATAACTAAGTATTGTATTCATATTTTAGAACTATTAAAAATTTTTATATTTTCAAAGGAATCACGAAAATTCATTGAAATAAATTTTTTGTTATTTCATTGATTAAATAATACTTATAAACACCTAAATGTGTAAACATATAAATTAATAAACTCATTTACACCAATACCACAATAAACTTAAACCATTAAATAGGTATACCATAAATAATTCATCATAAATCTCAATTTTATTAGTATTCATTATAAATTTATATATACATTTTAATTATTTATTAGTTTATTTTTATAGAAATATAAATTAAAAAATAAATTAATAGTGAGACAAATATAATTTAAATAATTTATTTTTCATCAAAAAATATATAAGCATATAAATGGATACAAAAATTTAAAAATTTTAAATTAATATTTAGTAAAATATTTCACTTTGATTTTTTATCATTTTATGTTTTTTAAATATATTTTAAACAATATTTTTCTTAATAATAATTGTTTATTAATCTTTTGTATGATCATTATTATAATATATATCAATATAATTGTTTATATTAAATTTATGTGATATATAATTATTAAGATTATCATAACTAAATATAGTATTCACATTTAAAAAAAATTTAAAAATTTTTATAGTTTCAAAGGTTATATCTTTCAAAAATGAGAACAAATAAAAAAAATTTTGTTATTTTATTTTTAAAATAAAACCTATAAACTACTAAATGCTTAAACACTTAAATCACTAAATTCTTAAATCCCAAAACTCCTAAATATATAATCCTTTAAACCTGTATATTTTATCTTATTAATAATAGTTTTATTTAATATCTATCTTATTAATATATTTTACTTTGATTTTGAATCATTTTAGGTTTTGCAAATAAATTTTATTTAATATCTATCTTATTAATAATAGTTTATTAATTTATTTTATTATTTTCATCATAATATCTATAAAAAATATTATTTATATTGAATTTACATAATATATAATTATTTAGATTATTATAACAAAATAATATTTTCATATTTTAAAAAAATTTAAAAATTAGTAAGTTTTCAAAGGTTATATAACCTTTGAAAATAAGAAAAAATAAAAAAATAAATTTTTTGTTATTATATTTTTTAAATAAAATCTATGAACCAAAAAATACCTAAATTCTTAATGACTAAACTTTTAAACCCCGAAGCCCATAAATATATAAGCTTTTAAATTAGTATACTCTAAATAATAAATAATAAATCTCATTTTTATTAGTATTCATTATAATTTTAAATAATCATTTTAATTATTTATCAGTTTATTTTTATAGAAATATTAATTACGAAAAAAATTATTAGTGAGACGGATATAATATTAATAATTTATTTTTGATAAAAAAAAGATGATAAAAAGAGGCAATATTTTAAAACAAAATATTATTTTATTTTAATTTAATTTTGAATATTTTTAGATTTTGCAATTATATTTTAATTTATATCATTCTAATTAATAATAGTTTATTAATTTATTTTTTAATCATTATTATAATATCTATTAATAAAATTATTTATATTGATTTTACATTATATATAATTATCAAGATTATTATAACTAAGTATTATATTCACATTTTAAAAAAAATTAAAAATTATTTTATTTTCAAAGGTTATAACCTTCAAAAATTAGATAAAATCACTTAAGGCATAAACACTTAAATGAATAAACCCCAAAACACCTAAATGCTTAAACCATTAAACCTATATATCCTCAATAATAAATAATAAATCTCAATTTTATTTGTATTCATTATAATTTTAAATATTTATTTTAATTATTTATTAATTTATTTTTATAGAATTATAAATTACAAAATAATTTATGAGTAAGACAAATCTAATTTAAATAATTTATTTTTAATAACAGCAATATAAACTTATAAAAAAAGCAAAATATTAAAAAAAATTATTATTTAGTATTCTACACTTTGATTTTGAATAAATTTAGAATTGGCAAATATATTTTAAATAATATCTATCTTATTAATAATAGTTTATTTATTTATTGATCATTATTATAATATCTAGTAATGTGATTATTTATTTTGAATTTAAATGACTTATATTTATTAAGATTATTATAACTAAAAATTATATTTACATTTGAAAAAAATTTAGAAATTTTTATATTTTGAAAGGTTATAACCTTCAAAAATTAGAAAAAAAAAATAAATTAAAATTTTTTGTTATATAATTGTTTAAATAAAACTTATAGACCACTAAATGCCTAAATACTTAAATGTATAAATTCCTAAACATAAAATCCTATAAATACTTAAAACTTTAAACTCGCAAACCTTAAATATAATTTATATAATTTATTTTTCATCAAAAAACATATAAGCTTATAAAAAGAAGCAAAAACAAAAAAAAAACAAAAATTATTATTTGGTAATAAATTTTACTTTGATTTTGAATAATTTTAGGTTTTGCAATTATATTTTATTTTATATCTATCATATTAATAATAGCATATTAATTTATTTTTTGATAATTGATATCATATATATCAATAATTTTTTTATATTTAGTTTATATTATATATAATTATAATGATTCTTATTACTAAATATTTTATTCTAATTTTTAAAAAAATTTAAAATTATTATATTTTCAAAGGTTATAACCTTTGAAAATGTGAGAAATATAAAAAATATTTTTTTTTATTATTTCATTGTTTAAATAAATATTATAAACTACTAAATGCCTAAACACTTAAGTCAATAACTCGAAATCTCGAAAACCCTAAATAGATAATCCTTTTAAACTGGTATACCCTAAATATTAAATAATAAATCTCAATATTATTTTTTTGATTATAATTTTATATATTCATTTTAATTATTTATTTGTTTATTTTTAAATAAATATTAATTAAAAATAAATTATGAGTTAGACAAATATAATTTATATAAATTATTTTTCATCAAAAAAATATCGATAAACTAAATAAAAGAAAAAAAAATTAAAACAAAAAATTATTATATAGTAATATAATTTGCTTCACTTCTGAATCATTATAGGTTTTGTAATTATATTTTAATTGATATCTATCTTATTAATTTATTTTTGATCATTATTAAAAAATTTATCAATAATATTATTTATATTGAATTTATATTATATATAAATATAATGATTATTATAACTAAATATTGAATTCACATTTGAAAAAAAATTAAAAATTTTTATATTTTCAAAATTTATTACCTTTGAAAATATCAAAAAATAATAAAAATAAATTTTTTGTTTATTTATTTTTTAAATAAAACCTATAACCACTAAATGCATACACAGTTAAATCAGTAAACTCCTAAACGTAATGCGTAAATACATAAACCATTAAACCGCTATATACTACTTAATAATTAATAAATCTAATTTTTATTTCTATTTATTATAATTTTAAATATTTATTTTAATTATTTATTAGTTTATTTCTATAGAAATATTATTACAAAAAAATTGAGTGCGAGAGATATAATTTAAATATTTTTTTAATCAATAAAAGTATTTACGCTTATATAATAAGTAAAAATTTAAAAATTAAAAATTATTATTAAGTAATATATTTTACTTTAATTTTGAATCAATTTGGATTTTGTAAATATTTTTTAATTAATATCTCTCTTATTATTAATAGTTTATTTATTTAATTTTTGATCTTTATTATAATATCTATCAATAAAATTGTTTATATTGAATTTATATGATATAAATTATTAATATTATTATAAATAAATATTGTATTAACATTTCAAAAAATTTTAAATATTATTATATTTTCAAAGGTTATCACCTATGAAAATGAGAAAAAATTTCTATTTTATTGTTAAAATAAAACCTATAAACCACTAAATGCCTAAAAACATAAATCGCTAAACTCCTAAATGACAAAACCTTTAAATAATTAAAGAATTAAACTGGTATACAATAATAATAAATCATAAATTTCATTTTAATTTTTATTCAGTTTAATTTTAAATTTGTATTTTAATTATTTATCAGTTTATTTAATTGAAATATTAATTACAAAATAAATTATTAGTTAGATAGAACTATTTTAAATTGAACTGGTATACACTAAATAATAAATAATAAAACTCATTTTTTTCATTATAATTTTAAATATTCATTTTAATTATTTATTTGTATATTTTTATATAATTATTAATTAGAAAATAAATTATGAGTTAAACAAATATAATTTATATAAAATATTTTTTATCAAAAAATTATAAATAAACTTTTTAAAAGAAAACAAAATTTCAAAACAAAAAATTATTATATAGTAATATATTTTGCTTTTCTTCTGAATCATTTAAGGTTTTATAATTATATGTTAATTGATATCTATCTTATTAATAATAGATTATAAATTTGTTTTTGATCTTTATTAGAATATTTATCAATAAAAATATTTATATTGAATTTATATGATATATAAATATAATGATTATTATAACTAAATATTGTATTTACTTTTGAAATAAATTTAAAAATTATTATATTTTCAAAGGTTATAGACCATTAAATGTGATAAAATAAAAAAAAATAAAATTTTAGTTATTTTATTTAAAAAAAAAAACCTATAGACCATTAAATGCTTACTTACTTAAATTAGTAAGCTCATAAACCTCGAAACCCCTAAATACATAAAGATTTTAACATATATATACTACTTAATAAATAATAAATCTCATTTTTATTTCTATTTATTATAATTTTAAATATTCATTTTAATTATTTATAGTTTAATTATTTAAAAATATTAATTACAAAATAAATTTCGAGTTAGACAAATATTATTTAAATAATTTATTTTTAATCAAAAAAAATATAAGCTTATAAAAAGAAGGACAAATTTATAAATTAAATATTATTATTTAGCAATATATTTTGATTTGATTTTGAAGCATTTTGTGTTATGTAAATATATATTAATTAATATTTATATTATTAATAATAGTTTATTAATTTAATTTTTTATCATTATTATAATATCTATCATTAAAATTGTTTATATTGAATTTATATGATGTATAATTAGTAAAATTAATATAATTATACATGGTATTCACATTTCAAAAAATTTTAAAAATTATTTTATTTTCATAGGTTATAACCTTTGAAAATCAGAAAAAATCAAATATATAATTATAACTTTTTATTATATAAATAAAACCTATAAACCACTAAATAATCAAACCATTAAACCGGTATACCATATATAATAAATCATAAATCTCATTTTAATCTGTATTCATTATAATTTTAAATATTTATTTTAATTATTTATTAGTTTATTTTTTATACAAATATCAATCACAAAATAAATAATGAGTGAGACAAATATAATTTTAATAATTTATTTTTAATCAAAAAAAAAAGCTTATATAAAGAAGTAAAAATTTAAAAACAAAAAATTATTATTTAGTAATATATTTTACTTTGATTTTGAATCATTATATATCTTTCGCAATTATATTTTAATTGTGATCAATCTTATTAATAATAGTTTATTAATTTATTATTTGATCATTTTTATAATATTGAACAATAAAATTACTTATATTCAATTAAAATGTCTAATAATTATTAAGTTATTATAACTAAATATTATATTTACATTTGAAAAAAATTTAAAAATTATTATATTTTTAAAGGTTATAACCATCAAAAATGATAAAAAATAACAAAAATAATTTTTTATGATTTTATTATTTAAATAAAACGTATAAACCACTAAATGACTAAACATTTAAATCTCTAGACCCCTAAACCCCAAAACCCCCAAAATACTTATACCATTAAACATATATAACCTAAATAATAAATAATAAATCTCATTTTTATTTGTATTCATTTTAATTATTTTTTAATTTATTTTTATAGAAATATTAATTACAAAATAAATAATGAGTGAGACATATATAATTTAAATAAATTATTTTTTATGAAAGAAAAATTTCAAGAATTTAAAATTTTATTTAGTAATATAATTTACTTTGATTTTGAATTATTTTGGGTTCTGCAAATATATTTTAATTAATATCTATCTTTTTAATAATAGTTTATTAATTTATTTTTTGATCATTATTATAATATATATTAATACATTTTTTTATATTGAATCTACAACAAATATAATTATTAAGATTATTATAACTAAGTATTGTATTCATATTTTAGAACTATTAAAAAATTATTATATTTTTAATGGTTATAACCTTTGAAAATCACGAAAATTCATAAAAATAATCTTTTTGTTATTTCATTGATTAAATACAACCTATAAACACGAAAATGTGTAAACATATAAATCAATAAACTCCTTAACCCCAAAGCCACGAAAAACATAAACAATTAAAAATTTGTAACCAAAATAATAAATCATAAATCTGATTTTTTTTAGTATTCATTATAATTTTAAATATACATTCTATTTATTTATTAGTTTAATTTTATAGAAATATAAATTAAAAAATAAATTATTAGTGAGTCAAATATAATTTAAATAATTTATTTTTCATCTAAAAATATATAGGCTTATAAATGGATACAAAAATTAAAAAATTTAAAATTAATATTTAGTAAAATTTTTCTCTTTGATTTTGAGTCATTTTACCTTTAGCAAATATATTTTTAAAAATATATATCTTATTAATAATTGGTTATTACTCTTTTATGATCATTATTATAATAAATATCAATAAAATTGTTTATATTGAATTTATATTATATATAATTATTATGATTATTATAACATCATATTGTCTTCACTTTTCAAAAAAAAATTTAAAAATTATTATATTTTCAAAGGTTATAACCTTAAAAAATGTGAAAAAATAACAAAAATAAATTTTTTGTTATTTTATTTTTTATATAAAACCTATAAACCACTAAATGACTAAATACTAAAATGACTAAACTCCTAAACCCCGAAGCCCATAAATACTTAAAACATTAAATTAGTATAGTCTAAATCATAAATCATAAATCTTAGTTTTATTAGTATTCATTATAATTTTAAATATTCATTTTAATTATTTATCAGTTTATTTTTATAGAAATATTAATTACAAAATAAATTATTAGTGAGACATATATAATTTAAATAATTTATTTTTCATCAAAAAAATATATATGCTTATAAAATGAGGCAAATTTTTAAAATAAAAAATTATTATTTAGTAATATATCTTATTTTAATTTTGAATCATTTTAGATTCTACAATTATATTTTAATTTATATCATTCTTATTTATACTAGTTTATTAATTTATTTATAGATCATTATTATAAAATCTATTAATAAAATTATTTATATTTAGTTTACATTATATATAATTATTAAGATGATCATAACTAAATATTATATTCATATTTAAAAAAATTTAAAATTATTATATTTTCAAAGGTTACAACCTTCAAAAATTAAAAAAATTCAAAAAATTAAATTTTTTGTTTTTTAATACATTAGATAATAATTATAAATTACTAAAGGTCTAAACACTTAAATCACTAAACTCCTAAACCCAAAAACACCTAAAAACTTAAACCATTAAACCAATATATCCAAAATAATAAATAATAAATATCAATTTTATTTGTATTCATTATAATTTTAAATAATTATTTTAATTATTTATTAGTTTATTATTATAGAATTACAAATTACAAAATAAATTATGAGTAAGACAAATTAATTAAAATAATTTATTTTTAATATCAAAAATATAAAGTTATAAAAAAGCAAAACATTAAAAATTTTATTATTAAGTAATATATTTTACTTTGAATTTGAATAAATTTAGATTTTGCAAATATATTTTAAATAATATCTATCTTATTAATAATAGTTTATTAAATTTTTTTTTGATCATTATTATAATATCTTGCAATATAATTATTTATATTGAATTTAAATGACTTATAATTATTAAGATTATTATAACTAAATATTATATTTACATTTGAAAAAAATTTAAAAATTATTATATTTTCAAAGGTTATAACCTACAAAAATTAAAAAAATAATAAAAATAATTTTTTTGGTATATCATTGTTTAAATAAAACTTATAAACCACTAAATGACTAAACACTTAAATCTCTAAACTCCTAAACACAAAAGCCCCTAAATACTTATACCTTTAAACTCGTAAACATTAAATATAATTTAAATAATTTATTAAAATATTAATTACAAAATAAATTATGAGTGATACAAATATAATTTAAATAATTTATTTTTCATCAGAAAAAAATAAGCATAAAATAAGAAGCAAAAACTAAAAAAAATTTAAAATTTAGTAATAATTTTTACTTGGATTTTGAATATTTTAAGGTTTTGCAATTATATTTTAATTTATATTTATCATATTAATAATAGCATATTAATTTATTTTTTGATAATTGATATCATATCTATCAATAAAATTATATATATTTAGTTTATATTATATATAATTATAATGATTATTATTACTAAATATTGTATTCACATTTTAAAAAAATTTTAAAATTGTTATATTTTCAAAGGTTATAACCTTTGAAAATGTCAAAAAATATCAAAAATAATTTTTTTGTTATTTCATTGTTTAAATAAAACCTATAAACCACTAAATACCTAAAAACATATATCACTAAAGTCATAAACGAAAAAACCTCTAAATACTTAAATTATTAAATAGTTATACATTAATAATAATTCATAAATCTCATTTTAATTTTTATTCAGTATAATTTTAAATTTTTATTTTAATTATTTATTAGTTATAATTATAGAAATATTAATTACAAAATAAATTATTAGTGAGACAGATCTAATTTAAATTAGATTGGTATACCCAAAATAATAACGAATAAATCTCAATATATCTTTTTTCATTATAATTATAAATATTGATTTTAAATATTTATATGTTGATTTTTATATAAATATTAATTAAAAATAAATTATGTGTTAGAAAAATATAATCTATATAAATTAATTTTCATCAAAAAAATATGGATAAACTTTAAAAAAAAAATTTTAAAAAACAACAAATTATTATATATTAATATATTTTGATTTCTTCTGAATCACTTTAGAATTTTTAATTATATTTTAATTGATATCTATCTTATTAATAATAGATTATTAATTTATTTTTTGATCATTTTTAGAATATTTATAAATAATATTGTTTATATTGAAATTATATGATTAATAAATATAATGATTATTATAACTAAATATTGAATTCACATTTGAAAAATATTTAGAAAATATTATATTGTCAAATGTTATAACCTTTGAAAATATCAAAAAATAATAAAAATAAATCTTTTGTTATTTTGATTTTTAAATAAAACCTATAAACCACTAAATTCATACACAGTTAAATCAGTAAACTTCTAAGTTCCATAATGCCTAAATACATAAACCATTAAACCGCTATATGCTATTTAATAATTAAGAAATCTAATTTTTATTTCAATTTATTATTATTTTAAATATTCATTTTTATTATTTATAAGTTTATTTTTATATAAATATTTATTACAAAATAAATTATAATTGTGACAAATATAATTTAAATAATTTATTTTTTATTAAAAAAAAATATATGCTTATAAAAGAAGTAAAAATTATTATAATATCTATCAATAAAATTATGTATATTAAATTTATATGATATATAATTATTAAAATTATTATAATTAAATAATGTATTCACATTTCAAAAAATTTTAAATATTATTATATTTTCAAAGGGTATAACCTATGAAAATGACAAAAAATTACAAAATTTTATCTTGTTATTTTATTATTTAAATAAAACCTATAAACCACAAAATTCCTAAAAACATAAATCACTAAACTCCTAAATGACAAAACTTCTAAATACTTAAACTATTAAATTGGTATACTTTAATAATAAATCATAAATCTCATTTTAATTTTTATTAAGTATAATTTTAAATTTTTATTTTAATTATTTATCAGTTTATTTTTATATAAATATTAATTAAAATTAAATTATTAGTGAGACAGATCTACTTTAAATAATTTATTTTTTATCAAAAAAAATATATATGCTTATAAAAAGAGGCAAAATTTTAAAAACATTAATTTATTATTTTGTAATATATTTTATTTTGATATTGAATAATTTTAGTTTTTGCAATTATATTTTAATTTATATCATTCTTATTAATAATACTTTATTAATTTTTTATTGATCATTATTATAATAACTATTAATAAAATTATTTATATTGAGTTTACATTATATATAATTATTAAGAATATTATAACTAAATATTATATAAACATTTAAAAAAAATTAAGAATTATTATATTTTCAAAGGTTATAACCTTCAAAATTAAAAAAAAAATCAAAGAATTTAATTTTTTATTTTTTCATTCTTTAAATAAAAACTATAAATCACTAATGGCCTAAACACTTAAATAACTAAACCCCAAAACACCTAAATACTTAAACCATTAAACTAGTATATCCTGAATAATAAATAATAACTATCTATTTTATTTGTATTCATTATAATTTTAAATATTCATTTTAATTATTTATTAGTTTATTTTTATAGAATTATAAATTAAAAATAAATTATGAGGAAGACAAATATAATTTAAATAATTTACTTTTAATAACAAAAAATATACACTTATAAAAAGAAGCAAACCATCAAATAAAGTATTATTTTGTAATATATTTTACTTTAAATTTGAATAAATTTATGTTTTGCAAATATATTTAAAATAATATCTATCTTATTAATAATAGTTTATTAATATATTTTTTGATCATTAATATAATATATTTCAATATAATTATTTATATTGAATTTACATTATATATTATTATTAAGATTATCATAACTAAATATAGTATTCACATATAAAAAAAATTTAAAAATTGTTATATTTTTAAAGGTTATAACCTTCAAAATTGAGAAAAAATAACAAAAATAAATTTTTTAAATGATACAAATATAATTTAAATAATTTATTTTTCATAAAAAAAATATATAAGTATATAAAAAGAAGCAAAAACTAAAAAACAAAAATTTTATTTAGTAATAAAGTTTACATTTTTTTTGAATCAATTTAGGTTTTTTAATTATATATTAATTTATTTTTTGATAATTGATATCATATCTATCAATAAAATTGATTTTATTTAGTTTATATTATATATAATTATAATGATTATTATTACTAAATATTGTATTCATATTTTTTAAAAAAATTCAAAATTATAATATTTTCAAAGGTTATAACCTTTGAAAATGTGAAAAAATATCAAAAATATTTTTTTTGTTATTTCATTGTTTAAATAAAACTTATAAACGACTAAATGCCTAAAAACATAAATCGCTAAACTTTTAAACGACAAAACCTCTAAATACTTAAATCATTAAACTGGTAAACATTAATAATAATTCATAAATCTAATTTTAATTGTTATTCAATATAATTGTAAATTTTTATTTTAATTATTTATCAGTTTATATTTATAGAAATATTAATTATAAAAGAAATTATTACTGAGACAAATCTAATTTAAATTAAAACAGTATCTCTAAATAATAAATAATAAATTTCATTTTTTTTCCTTATAATTTTAAAAATTCATTTTAATTATTTATTTGTTTATTTATATATAAATATTAATTACAAAATAAATTCAGCTAGACAAAAATAATTTATATAAATTATATATAAACTTTTTAAAAGAAAAAAAATTTTCAAAACAAAAAATTATTATATAGTAATATATTTTGCTTTGCTTCTGAATCATTTTAGGTTTTGTAATTATATTTTAATTAATATTTATCTTATTAATAATAGATTATTAATTTATTTTTTGATCATTATTAGAATGTTTAATAATAAAATTGTTTATATTGAATTTACATGATATATAATTATAAAGATTATTATAACTAAATATTATATTCACATTTGAAAATAATTTAAAAATTATTATATTTTTAAAGGTTATCTTCTTTGAAAATGAGATAAAATCACAAAAATAAATTTTTTGTTATTTTATTGTTTATATAAAACCTATAAACTACTAAATGCTTAAATGCTTCAATCATTAAACTCCTAAACCTAAAAACCCTTAAAGACTTAAACATTTAAACCATCTTTAAGGGTTTAAGTATTTATAAATAATATATAAATATCTATCAATAAATAATTGTTTATTAATTTATTTTTTGATCATTATTATATTTATATTTATATTTAGTTTATTAATATCTATCAATAAAATTGTTTATTTTTAATTTAAATGATATATAATTATTAAGTTTATTATAACTAAATATTGTATTCACATTTGAAAAAAATTTAAAACTTATTATATTTATAAAGTATAACCTTCAAAATTGATAAAAAATTAGATAAATAATTTTTTTGTTATTTCAATATTTAAATAAAACATATAAACTACTAAATGCCTAAACACTTAAATCACTAAACTCCTAACTACTTAAACCATTAAATCGGTATACCCTAAATAATTAATCATAAATCTCATTTTTATTTGTATTCATTATAATTTTAATATTCATTATAATTATTTATTAGTTTATTTTTATAGAAATATTAATTGCAAAATAAAATTATGAATGAGACAAATATAATTTAAATAATTTATCTTCATCAAAAAAATTTATAAGCTTATAAAAAGAATCAAAATAATTTAAAAATTCATTTTGATTATTTATTTGTTTATTTATATATAAATATTAATTACAAAATAAATTAAGCTAGACAAAAATAATTTATATAAATTATTTTTCATCAAAAAATTATATATAAACTTTTTAAAAGAAAAAAAATTTCAAAACAAAAAATTATTATTTAGTAATATATTTTACTTTAATTCTGAATCGTTTTAGCTTTTGCAAATATATTTTAATTAATATCAATCTTATTAATAATAGGTTATTATTCTATTTTATGATCAGTATTATAATATCGATCAATAAAATTATTTATATTAAATTTACATATTATTTAATTTTTATGATTATTATAATTAAATATTGTATTAATATTTGAAAAAAAATTAAAAATTATAATATTTTCGATGGTTATAACCTTGAAAATGAGAAAAAATTATAAAAATAATTTTTTTGTTATTTAATTATTTAAATAAAACCTATAAACCACAAAATACCTAAATACTTAATTTACTAAACTCCTAAACCCAGATACTGCTGCACCACACACACATAGCGACGGACCACAGTACACATGTGCACATATTCTTGTCCAATTTGGTGTAGCATTTAGAGGGGCCAGCAAGTCCTGGAAGCAGCCAGAAGTATGGACCACTAGCTTGTAGAAGGCCCAACTAGCAAGCCGGGATAATAAAATTCAAACAACTGATGAGACCTAGCAAAAAAGGTCGAAAGTAAACCCAGCAGTAGCAAGGAGTGTGTTCCACTAGCCCAATCATGCAGAATAAAGGACCACCAAACCGTCGCCCAACAGGAGTAGCGGATAATCCATGTTTAATTGGAGAGCTGGCAAAATCCGAATCATCACCAAGCAAGGCAAGTAAGCAATGGAGTACAGACCAACCACATGGGAGCGAAAGATTCAAACTTGTAGTTTATGTTTGTAGTCTTATTTGTATTTTGGACTTTGTATGCACCATATACTTGTAGGGACGGATCATGATATACTCACACACACAATCTTTTATGTTCTCTATGTAGCATGCAATGAGGGCAACTGGACCCATGAGTATCTCTAAGTGGGGCTCACTAATGCATTTTGTAATTTAACATTAAGCGATGCTACACTCCCGGGAGTAGAAGACCCATCTTTATATCAATTTGTAATTTTACTTGTATTCTAGCTTGGTTGTACACGTAGATAATTGGACTATGAGATGGACCTCATCACACATGCACACCGATGCATGCATATTTTTTGATATTTTGTCGGTGCAACATACAACCACTTCTTGGAGCTCGAGGAGGAAGCATTCTGACCCAATAGGTACTCTTTTGAGGATCATTGGAGCAAAAAAATTTGGAATTTAGAGGTGAGAATGAATTGACAAAGTGCCGTAGATATGGAATTGTGGATTTATGGGTATTCAGTTTTACATGTATTCCATTGCATAGCAATGACATAGGCAAATGCTTGATGCTGAATGTCACACACATGCATAATCATATATTTGCATAGTTTTTATATGGTGCATCATTCAGGTTCCTCAAAAAGGATGCATAATCAATGCAGTGCACATAATGACTCATTGCCAACTCTGAAGTCTGGAAATGCTAGGTGATTTTAGTTGTATTCGTACGCTTGTAATTATTAGGCATTATGTTTTTTATGTATTTTATGCATAGGATCATTAAGGTGCATAGGATTTGGTGGGCTGGCCTAAATTAGTCAGCTTTTTAGTATCTTGTAAGTTGTGTGCCTAAATGATAAATAATGTGTGTATTTTCAAAAAAAAACCATAAACCCTAAACTTTAAATCCTAAACCTTAAACTATAAACTATAACCCAAATCCATAAACCCTAAATCCTAATTCTCATGTTTTGCACTTTTATAATCAATTGACTAAGTGTTAAATTTAAATTGAATTCACAACTTTTAGGAATGTCACAGATTTATCTTGTTGTATATCAAGGGGTGAGTTATGGAGTCAGTCTCTTTCTTGCTTTAGATTATTGTAGCATTAGCAATGGTCATGATTGTATATTTTGTCTTTAGAACACAATTATATCGATGAGAATATGCCATAACTTGTGTCTCTCTGTTGAACATATTGTTATGGCATTAAGAATGATCATGAATACATATTTAATCACTATAATACAAGGTCACAGTTTTGGATATGACCATAGCTTCTGCATTTTATATTATATTGCAAAGTCATTGCACTAGGAATGATTGTAACTTTGGACATTCCTCAATAGCAAAAGTCATGACCCTAGAAATATTTAAAGCTCGAGTACTACTCTTATAACTTTCTATAGCTAAAATTCTTGGGATTGGAAATATCACAATGGCTTTTTCCTTTGATTTGTCACCTCAAGAGTCAATATGCAAGACTAATATTTGTAGCAATGATTAAAACCTTTTATACATTTGAATATGATTCATTTACAACTTTTTGGGTATTGTGAGCTTGTATATATAACTCATTTAATATAAAAAGAAAGAAATGATACTTTTCATATCCATGAGGATATATAAAAAGGGCTTAGACATGCCAATAAAATAAATTTTTTGATTCTTGATTGAAGGAGAGCCCATACTTCTTGCCCTGCTCAAATTTCCCTGGGGCTAGTTTGTTCTAATAGGCTACAAGGTGGTTATTTTTTTAGAGGTGAACAATGTTTTAAAAAAAATTGCTTTGAGTGTGTGCATGAGAGATATTTTAGAAGAAATTACACTAATCAATATAAATAGCATCCTCAACAACTAGCTATTTCAACACATAGCGGTACAGCTTTGGTTTAGTCTGTTAGCGTACATGAGTCAAATTACCTTTGATAGCCCAGTGATTCAACATCAAATATGATGAGACATAATAGAGATAAAGTAAAAGCTCCTATTATTTTGGTTAGAACTTTAGCAATCATTCTAGAGTTGAGAGAGGAACAAAATAAATTATTTAAATTATTCAGTATAATTTTAATTTTTATTTTAATTATATATTGTTATTTTTATAGAAATATTAATTACAAATTAAATTATTAGTGAGATAGATCTAATTTAAATTAACCCGGTATATCCTAAATAAAAAAGAATAAATCTCAATTTTTTTTCATTTTAATTTTAAATATTCAAATTTAATTATTTATTTGTTTATTTTTATATATATATATTAATTACAAAATAAATTATGAGTTACACAAATATAATTTATATGAATTATTTTTCATCAAAATAATATAGATAAACTTTTTAAAAGAAAAAAAAATTCAAAACAAAAAATTATTATATAGTAATATATTTTGTTTTTTGTTTCTGAATTATTTTAGCTTTTGTAATTATTTTATAATTGATATATATCTTATTAATAATAGATTATTAATTTATTTTTTGATCATTATTAGAATATTTATCAATAAAATAGTTTATATTGAATATATATGATATATAAATATAATGATTATTATAACTAAATATTTAATTCACTTTTAAAAAAAATTTAAAAATTATTATATATTCAAAGGTTATAACCTTAAAAATGATAAAATATAATAAAAATACATTTTTTGTTATTTCATTTTTTAAATAAAACCTATAGATCATTAAATGCTTACTTACTTAAATCAGCAAGCTCATAAATCCCGAAACCCCTAAAAACATAAACCTTTTAACAGCTATATACTACTTAATAAATAATAAATCTCATTTTTATTTCTATTTATTATAATTTTAAATATTCATTTTAATTATTTATAGTTTAATTTTTTAGAAAAATTAATGACAAAATAAATTTCGAGTGAGACATATATTATTTAAATAATTTATTTTAATAAAAAAAAAATATAAGCTTATAAAAAGAAAGAAAATTTTAAAAATTAAATATTATTATTTGGTAATATATTTTGATTTGATTTTGAATCATTATGAGTTATGTAAAAATATTTTAATTAATATTTATATTATTAATAATAGTTTATTAATTTAATTTTTGATCATTATTATAATATCTATCATTAAAATTAGTTATATTGAATTTATATGATATATAATTAGTACGATTAATATAAATTTACTTGGTATTCACATTTCAAAAAATTTTAAAAATTATTTTATTTTCAATGATTATAACCTTTGAAAATCAGAAAAAATCAAATTTTTATTTTATTTTTATTATATAAATAAAACCTATAAACCACTAAATACATAAAAACATAAATTGATAAACTTCTAAATGACAAAACTACTAAATAATGAAACCATCAAACCGGTATACCACATATAATAAATCATAAATCTCATTTTAATTTGTATTAATTATAATTTTAAATATTCATATTAATTATTTATTAGTTTATTTTTTATTGAAATATTAATTACAAAATAAATAATGAGCGAGAAAACTATAATTTTAATAATTTATTTTTAATCATAAAAAAAATATAAGCATATAAAAAGAAGTTAAAATTTAAAAACAAAAAATTTTTATTTAATAATATATTTTACTTTGATTTTGAATCATTTTATATAGGTTTTGCAATTTTATTTTAATTGCTATCAATCTTATTAAGAATTGTTTATTAATTTATTATTTGATCAATTATATAATATCTAATAATAAAATTACTTATATTGAATTTAAATATTTATAATTATTAAGATTATTATAACTAAATATTATATTTACATTTGAAAAAAATTTAAAAATTATTATATTTTCAAAGGTTATAACCTTCAAAAATGATAAAATATAACAAAAATAATTTTTTTATTATTTAAATAAAACTTATAAACCACTAAATGCCTAAATATTTAAATTTCTAGACTCCTAAACCCCAAAACCCCCTAAATACTTAAACCAATAAACCTAAATAACCTAAATAATAAATAATAAATCTCATTTTTATTTGTATTCATTATAATTTTAAATATATATTTTAATTAATTTTTAGTTTATTTTTATAGAAATATTAATTAAAAAATAAATAATGAGTGAGACAGATATAATTTAAATAAATTATTTTTTATAAAAAAAAATATAAGCTTATAAAAAAAACAAATTTTCAAAAATTTAAAATTTTATTTAGTGTATATAATTTACTTTGATTTTGAATTATTTTGGGTTCTGCAAATATATTTAAATTAATATTTGTCTTATTAATAATAGTTTATTAATTTATTTTTTGATCATTAAAATAATAATTATTAATAAAATTTTTTATATTGAATTTACATCAAATATAATTATTAAGATTATTATAACTAAGTATTGTATTCATATTTTAGAACTATTAAAAAATTATTATATTTTTAAATGTTATTAACTTTGAATATCACGAAAATTCATAAAAATAAATTATTTGTTATTTCATTGATTAAATAAAACATATAAATCAATAAATAAAACCTAAATGTGTATTCATATAAATAAATAAACTCATTAACCCGAAAACCACAATATACTTAAACCATTAAATAGGAATACCCCAAATAATAAATCATAAATCTCATTTTTATTGATATTTATTATAATTTTATATATACATTTTAATTATTTATTAGTTTATTTTTATAGAAATATAAATTAAAAAATAAATTAATAGTTAGACAAATATAATTTAAATAATTTATTTTTGATCAAAAAATATATAAGCTTATAAATCGATACAAAAATTTAAAAATTTAAAATTAATATTTAGTAAAATATTTCACTTTGATTTTGAAGCCTTTTAGGTTTTGTAAATATATTTTAAACAATATTTATCTTATTAATAATTGTTTATTAATCTTTTGTATGATCATTATTATAATATATATCAATATAATTGTTTATATTGAATTTACATGATATATAATTATTAAGATTATCATAATTAAATATAGTATTCACATTTAAAAAAAATTTAAAAATTGTTATAGTTTCAAAGGTAATATTAAATTTTTTGTTATTTTATTTTTTGAATAAAACCTATAAACCACTAAATGCTAGGAGTACTCATAGGACGGGACTAGATGGGGATTACAAATCTCCAGTCCCTTCCCATAGTGCGAAGATTTTTTTTTGAAGATCCAGACCCATCCCATAGGTTGAAATTATCGAGATGGGATGGGACAGAGATCGGGATTTTGGGTAGGAGAAAATAGTTCTGGGAGGGAATGGCGTTCGGACATTTTTTAAAATTTATTTTCTTCAAATTGGCCAAGTTAGTTCATGTCGAAACCATTTTTTGTACCATTTATCATTCCTTAGTTATGTATCTTTCAAACTCAAATTGGGACAATTTTGATTTGTCAAATAGGCTGAATACCGCAAACGAGTTCAATTACCTTGTCAAAAGCTTTGATGTGCAGAAAAGTATAGAAATGTTAAATAGAACGGGACCGAGTTGTGTGCTTAATTTGTTGCTTTGTTTTTTCACAAGTTGGTTTGTTCAGCCGAGTGAAAGTTAACCGTAATAGCAATACTACATTTTTTAAACAATTACTTAAAATATTAAGGAATAGCTAAAGATGACCACAAACATTGGTAGCATCAATTACTACTTAAGCAATTTCTAAAATCAGGCAGCTTAATATAACAAAAAAAATACAACTAATAACAAGCATGATAATAATCATTTCAAAGGTCCGTCCTGGAACAGCAAAGAAAATCCAAACCCAATTAATTATCTCTTCTACAACTCTTCCCTCTTCTTCCTCCAATGTAGAAGGACAACCAAAGATGAATATGTGTTAATCATGTAGACATAAATTTCTAAGATAAAAGAGTAATTAAACAAAATTCTACCTTATAAATTTTATACATCCATTCCAAATTTAGTTGGCCAACTATAGTTGGAAGAATATTTGGATATTGAGACCCCTCTAAAAATTGTAATTGAACCATATTTTTATTAAATTGAATGAATAAAATAAGTAAAAGTGAAATTAAAATTTACAAGATTTGTATACTAACCTGATTCATTATCATCAATATCTTGAACTAATTCTTCAATTTCAATAGGTTTGTTTGAGCTTCTCAACCAATCTTGTAGTCATATGAGAACTTTAGTTGTAATAGAAGTTAAAGAAGTCATAAATTTATCTAAAGTTCTCCCCCCAGTGCTAATTGTAGATTTGTAGGCCACAGCAGATGCTTGGATTACAAATACATCCCTTGCTACATTTGCCAAAGAAGGATATCTAACCTCATTTACCTTCCACCAGTTTAGAAGATCAAAATCAATTCTATTTTTTTCAAGTTTGTCCTCCAAGTACCTATCCAACTCTTCCAAAGCTACAACTTGTGTTCTTTCTCCAATTCAAAAAAAAATCATCAACATAAGTATCACTACCATCAAACAAATCATCATTTTTCTTCAACACAGTAGAAGAGAAATCATTTTCTTTTGATTCATCTTCATTTAAATCTTTATAATCATCCATCATCTCATTTAAAGTATTTATAACCTTTTTCACCAAATTTTTAGCCAATTACTCTCCATAATGCTAAGTGTACTTAACCTTGAGATATTTGAGCTTATATCTAGGATCCAACACTACTGCTACAAAAAGCATAATATTTGTTGACTGAAGAGATCCCCAATATTTGTTGAATTTATGCCTCATTTTCATACTCATTTCAGACACCATCATATCTCTACTATTTTTACAAAGCTCAATTTTTTTCAAAATTCGAATAATCTCAGGAAAATAAACACTAGAGGTAGAATATTATTAGCCAAAAAATTTACAAGTTACCTGAAAAAAAGTTTTCATGAAACGAGCCAAAATTTTGGCTTTTGTTCAGTCTCTCTCAGTTGGAATGTTTGAACCAAACTTTTTCAAAAACCTTTTTTCTTTGACCTCCAACTTATCAATGTCTTTTTGATATTTTATATCAGTTTTTAGCATCAAATAAGTTGAATTACATCTTGTAGGACAATCTAATTGCAATGAAGATCCATATGTCAAGTTTGCTTCTTCAACACATAACTTAAACATATCTAATCTTTTAGGACTGCACCTCGCATATTTCACCACACCTCTAATTTTTTGAATAGCATCCTCAATTAAGGCAATGCCATCTCTGATAATTATGTTTAGGATATGAGTACAACATCTCATATGAAAATGCTCGCCTCTCAAAGGTACAACACTTTTCTTCACAAGCCTATTTTTCAATTATTCAACTGCAACATCATTATTTGATGCATTATCAACAGTAATGCACATCAACTTTCTCAATCCCCATTCATTCATGCAAAACTCAATAGCCTTTCTAATATTAACTCCAGAATGACTTTTAATTACATAAAAGATCAAAAGCCTTTTATGCATATTCCATTGAGAATCAATAAAATGAACAATCAAACATATATAAGGCAAATTTTGAATGCTAGTCCAAGTGTCAGTAGTCAATGAAACTCTACAAGAATGAGATGATATGCTATCAAATAATTTCTCATTTTCCTTCACAAACAAAGGAAAACAATCCCTCAATATAGAGTGCCTAGATGGAAAATTGAGGCACACTAACTTAACAAAACTCCTTAAACTCATCCCTCTAAACAAAACAAAAAGGCAATTCATCTTTTATGATCATTTTCACCAAAGCCTCCCTATCTAGCTGTGATCAAATTTCCAACAAGTTAATTTGTTATCCTCTAAACTAGTACCTTTAGTGAAACTCTAAAATGATTGTCACTTGTCTTTACCTTTGTGAGCTTCTATTAATTCTTTTTTTGTGTGGAAATTTCCTAAAAGTTTCTCTCAAGTATTTCTATAAATGCGAAGTACATTGATCACTTTTTGCCAACTATTCTTTCCTACACCATATACAAGCTGCCCTACCAGTTTCATTTCTCTCTAAATCAACTAATATCTCATAAGTTTCCCAAATAGTAGACTTATACTTTTTATGAGCTTGAGGTTCAGATGTACATTGACTTTCTTTTACAATTGGAATTGAAGAACCTTCCGTAACAATTGGATGGTTCATGAAAGGATGATGATTGGATTTACCAGTACTTTGATCATTTGAGATGCGATCATCTTCAATTTATTGTATTTTTCATTTATCGCTGGATTGTGCCATATGCATTGCCATTAATTAATATGATATGTTAAGCATAAATACATATAAATATTTCAAGCAAGCAAGCTCTACAAAGTTGACTGTAACACATTCAGCACACTCATTCGGCCCAACCACAACACTACAACTAATACTCAATGAAACTGACTGAGACACATAATAATAATAATTAATCACTCAATTCTCGTCAGAAAAACAAACAAAAAGGCTGGTGGCATCTTAGACACGCTGGAGGCAACCAGAAGTGCGACGGACAAGGGCTGAACCTTACTGAACACGACTGAAACAGCGTGAGGTGGCCTGTAACTAGTCGGAACATCAATAGGTGCGTCGGAATTGGATGGGCAGTAGCTGAATTTGTGGCATCTTCATGTTATAGATATATATATATTCTTGGTTCTAATAAAGGTTTTTTTAGGATGGGACGGTACTTGGTATGGATATTGCTTAAAATCAGGAATCGTCCCTAAAGAAAAAATACGTGATAGAACGGGACGAGAAAAGTCAAAGTCAACGGATTTTCTCAGTCCCGATTCCTTCGAGACAAGACTACTCGTCGGGTCACGAATCTTCGAGTCCCGTAAGCAGCACTACTAAATGCATATAAAGTTAAATCAGTGAACTCCTAAACCCCGTAATGCCTAAATACATAAACCATTAAACTGCTAAATCTTACTTAATAATTAATAAATCTATTTTTTATTGATATTTATTATATTTTTAAATATTCATTTTAATTATTTATTAGTGTATTTATTTAGAAATATTTATTACAAATTAAATTATGAGTGGGACAAATATAATTTAAATAATATTTTATTTATATAATAAAAATATATGCTTATAAAAGAAGTATAAATTTAAAAATTAAAAATTATTATCAAGTAATATAAGTTACTTTAATTTTGAATTAATTTGGGTTTTGTAAATATTTTTTAATTAATATCTATCTTAATATTAATAGTTTATAAATTTAATTTTTGATCATTATTATAATATATATCAATAAAATAATTTATATTAAATCTATATGATATATAATTATTAATATTATTATAACAAAATATTGTATTAAAATTTCAAAAAATTTTAAATATTATTATATTTTCAAATGTTATAACCTATGAAAATGATGAAAAAGTATAGAAATTTTTTTTTTATTTTATTTTTTAAATAAAACCTATAAACCACTAAAAGCCTAAAAACATATATTGCTAAACTCCTAACGACAAAACCTCTAAATACTTAAATCATTAAACTGGTATACATTAATAATAAATCATAAATCTCATTTTAATTTTTATTCAGTATAATTTTAAATTTTTATTTTAATTATTTATCTATTTATTTTATAGAAATATTAATTACAAAATAAATTATTTGTGAGACAGATCTAATTTAAATTAAACCGGTATCCCTAAATAATAAAAAATAAATCTCATTTTTTTTCATTATAATTTTAAATATTCATTTTAATTATTTATTTGTTTATTTATATATAAATATTAATTTCAAAATAAATTGAGTTAGACAAATATAATTCATATATATTATTTTTAATCAGAAAATTATAGATAAACTTTTTAAAAGATAAAAAAATTCAAAACAAAAAATTATTATATAGTAATATATTTTGCTTTGCTTATGAATCATTTTAGGTTTTGTAATTATTAAGTTATTTTTTCATCATTTTTAGAATATTTATCAATAAAAATGTTTATATTGAATTTATATGATATATAAATATAATGATAATTATAACTAAATATTGTATTTACTTTTGAAAAAAATTTTAAAATTATTATATTTTCTAAGGTTATAACCTTTGAAAATGTGAAAAAATAAAAAAAAATATTTTTTCTTTGTTATTCTTTTGTTTAAATAAAACCTATACACCACTAAATGCCTAAACACTTAAATTACTAAACTACAAAATCTCGATACCCTTATATAGATAATCATTTAAACGGGTATCCCCTAAATAATAATTAATAAATCTCAATTTAATTTGTTTACATTTTAATTAAAAAAATTCATTTTGATTGTTTAGTTATATATATATATATATATATATATATATATATATATATATATATTAATTATAATATAAATTATGAGTTAAAAATATAATTTATAAAAATTATTTTTCATCAAAAAATAGATAAGTATATAAAAAGAATAAATATTTAAAAACAAATAATTATTATTAAGTAATATATTTTGCTTTGCTTTTGAATCATTTTAGGTTTTGATACTATATTTTAAGTAATATCAATCTTATTCATAATAGATTTTTAATTTATTTTTTGATAATTATTAGAATATCTATCAATAAAATTGTTTATATTGAATTTATATGATATATAATTATTAAGATTTTTATAAATAAATATTTATTCACTTTTGAAAAAAATTAACAAATTATTATATTTTCAAAGGTTATAATCTTAAAAAATGAGAAATAATAATAAAAATAAATTTTTAGTTATTTTATTTGTTTAAATAAAACCTATAGACCATTAAATGCTTACTTACTTAAATTAGTAAGCGCATAAACCCTTAAACCCCTAAATACATAAACATTTTAACATCTATATACTACTTAATAAATAATAAATCTCATTTTAATTTCTATTTATTATAATTTTAAATATTCATTTTAATTATTTATAGTTTAATTATTTAGAAAAAATTAATTACAAAAAAAATTTTGAGTAAAAAAAATATTATTTAATAATTTTTTTAATCAAAAAAAATATAAGCTTATAAAAAGGACAAATATAAAATTAAATATTATTATTTAGTAATATATTTTGATTTGATTTTGAAGCATTTTGTGTTATGTAAATATTTTTAATTAATATTTATATTATTAATAATTGTTTATTAATTTATTTTTTGATCATTATTAGAATATTTATGAATAAAATTGTTTATATTAAATTTATATGATATATAATTAGTAAGATTAATATAATTATAGATAGTATTCACATTTCAAAAAATTCTAAAAATTATTTTATTTTCAACCTTTGAAAATAATAAAAAATCTAAAAAAAAAATTTAAAATTATATTATATAAATAAAACCTATAAACCACTAAATACCTAAAAACATAAATTGATAAACTCCTAAATGACAAAACTCCTAAATAATCAAACTATTAAACCAGTATACCAAATATAATAAATCATAAATCTCATTTTAATTTGTATTCATTATAATTTTTAAATATTCAATTTAATTATTTATTAGTTTATTTTTTATAGAAATATTAATAACAAAATAAATAATGAGTAAGACAACTATAATTTTAATAATTTATTTTTAATCAAAAAAAATATAAGCTTATAAAAATAAGTAAAAATTTAAAAACAAAAAATCATTATTTAGTAATATATTTTAATTTGATTTTGAATCATTATATATAGCTTTTGGAATTATATTTTAATTGCTAACAATCTTATTAAGTATGGTTTATTAATTTATTATTTCATCAATTTTATAATATCTAACAATAAAATTACTTATATTTAAATTAAATGTCTTATAATTATTAAGATTATTATAACTAAATATAAATTTACATTTGAAAAAAATTAAAAATTATTATATTTTCAAAGGTCAACCTACAAAAATGATAAAAAATCACAAAAATAATTTTTTTATTATTTTATTATTTAAATAAAACTAATAAACCACTAAATGCCTAAACATTTAAATCTCTAGACTCTTAAACCCCAAACCTACTAAATACTTAAATCATTAAACCTATATAACCTAAATAATAAATATCATTTTTATTTGTATTCTTTATAATTTTAAATATTCATTTTAATTATTTTTTAGTTTATTTTTATAGAAATATTAATTACAAAATAAATAATGAGTGAGACATATATAATTTAAATAGATTATCTTTTATGAAAAAAAATATAAGCTTATAAAAATAAACAAAATTTCAAAAATTTAAAATTTATTTAGTAATATAATTTACTCTTATTTTGAATTATTTTGGGTTCTGCAAATATATTTTAATTAATATCTATCTTATTAATAATAGTTTATTAATTTATTTTTGATCATCAAAAAATATATATTAATATAATTTTTTATATTGAATTTACATCAAAGATAATTATTAAGATTATTATAACTAAGTATTGTATTCAAATTTTAGAACTATTAAAATATTATTATATTTTCAAAGGTTATAACCTATGAAAATCACGAAAATTCATAAAAATAAATTTTTTGTTATTTCTTTGATTAAATAAAACCTATAAACTCCTAAATGTGTAAACATATAAATTAATAAACTCATTAACCCCAAAACCACAATAAACTTAAACCATTAAATAGGTATACCCTAAATAATAAACCATAAATCTCATTTTTATTAGTATTCATAATAAATTTATATATACATTTTAATTATTTATTAGTTTATCTTTATAGAAATATAAATTAAAAAATAAATTAAAATTGTGACAAATATAATTTAAATAATTTATTTTTCATCAAAAAATATATAAGCTTATAAATGGATACAAAAATTTAAAAAATTAAAATTATTACTTTTTAAAATATTTCACACTGATTTTGAATCATTTTAGGTTTTGTAAATATATTTTAAACAATATATATCTTATTAATAATTATTTATTAATCATTTGTATGATCATTATTTTAATATATATTATTATAACTATTTATATTGAATTTACATGATATATACTTATCAAGATTATCATAACTAAATATAGTTTTCACATTTAAAAAAAATTTAAAAATTTTGATAGTTTTAAAGGTTATATCCTTCAAAAATGAGAACAAATAACAAAAAAAAAAATTTGTTAATTAATTTTTTAAATAAAACCTATAAACTACTAAATGCCTAAACACTTAAATCACTAAATTCTTAAATCCCAAAACCAAATATATAATCTTTTAAACCTATATATTTTATCTATTAATAATAGTTTTATTTAATATCTATCTTATTAATATATTTTACTTTGATTTTGAATCATTTTAGGTTTTGCAAATAAATTTTATTTAATATCTATCTTATTAATAATAGTTTATTAATTTATTTTATTATCGTCATAATACTATCTATAAAAAAAGTATTTATATTGAATTTACATAATATATAATTATTTAGATTATTATAACAAAATAATATTTTAATATTTTAAAAAAATTTAAAAATTATTAAGTTTTCAAAGGTTATAACCTTTGAAAATAAGAAAATATAAAAAATAAATTTTTTGTTCTTAAATTTTTTAAATAAAATATATGAACCACAAAATACCTAAATTCTTAATTACTAAACTCCTATACCCCGAAGCACAGAAATAATTAGCCTTTAAATTAGTATACTCTAAATAATAAATAATAAATAATAAATATCATTTTTATTAGTATTCATTATAATTTTAAATATTCATTTTAATTATTTATCAGTTTATTTTTATTGAAATATTAATTACAAAATAAATTATTAGTGAGACGGATATAATTTAAATAATTTATTTTTCATCAAAAAAATATAAGATCATAAAAAGAGGTAAAATTTTTAAAACAAAATATTATTATTTAGTAATTATTTTAATTTAATTTTGAATAATTTTAGATTTTGCAATTATATTTTAATTTATATCATTCTAATTAATAATAGTTTATTAATTTATTTATTGATCATTATTATAAATATCTATTAATAAAAATTATTTATATTATTTTACATTATATATAATTATCAAGATTATTATAACTAAATAGTATATTCACAATAAAAAAAATTAATAATTATTATATTTTCAAAGATTATAACCTTCAAAAATTAGATAAAATCACTTAAGGCATAAACACTTAAATAACTAAACCCCAAAACACCTAAATACTTAAACCATTAAACATGTATATCCTGAATAAATAATAAATCTGAATTTTATTTGTATTCATTATAATTTTAAATATTTATTTTAATTATTTATTAGTTTATTTTTATAGAATTATAAATTACAAATAAATTATGAGGAATAAATATAATTTAAATAATTTACTTTTAATAACAAAAAATATAA
>JAREIK010000002.1:0-42198 GCA_029783825.1 Sapria himalayana
AGATTGATTGACATATAGATAAATAGATTTCTAGATAAGGGCAGATAGATAGATAGATAGATAGACAGACAAATTGATACATATAGAGATTGTCAGAAGGATATTTATATATATAGACATAAACTGAAAGATAGAAAAAGAGTTAGTTAGTTAGATAGATAGATAGATAGAATGAAAAATAGTTGGAATAGTTTATATATATTGATAGATAGACATATAGATATATAGAAAATAGATAGATAGACTTATAGATAGATAGGCTGATAGATAGATATAATTGAACATATTGACAGTTAGATAGATAAAGATATAGATAGAATTATAGATAGATAGATTGACATATAGATAGATAGATAGATTGACATATAGACAGATAGATAGATAGACATATAGACAGATAGACATATAGATAATTAGTTAGATAGATAAATAGATATATAGACAGATAGACTTATAGACTAATAAACATAAAGGTAGATAGAGAGATTGACATATAGACAAATACATAGATATATAGACATGTAGATAGATTTATAGATAATAGATATATAGATTGAAAGAAAGAAAGAAAGATAGATAGATATAAAGATAGATAGACGAATAGACAAATAGATAGATAGAAAATAAGATAGATATACACATGAACACATATATAGATAGTCAGATAGATTGATAGATAGATAGATTATAGGCTGATAAAAAAATATATAGTTAGATTGTTAGAGATATAAATAGATAGCCAAAAAGATAGATAGATTTTTAGACACATAGATAAATAGATAGACAAATAGACATATAGAAAATACATTGATAGACATATAGAATGATCGGAAAATAGTTAGAAAGTCTGTTGGACAAATAGTCAGATAGAAAGATAAATAGATAGATAGATATGTATATAAATAGATAGATAGATAGATAGACAAATAAATAGATAGATAGATAGATAGAAAAATATAAAGATAGATTGATAAATAAATAGACAAGAAGACTTATAAACTAATAGATTGATAAACTGATAGACTAATAGATAATTTGATAGTTAAATACATAAATAGATAGATATATACAATAGACAATTAGATAGACGAATAGATTATATATATATATATAGGTAGAATGACAGATAGACCTGAACGACTTTTAGACAGAAAGATAGTTAGATAGTTAGATGGTTAGATAGACAGACAGATTGAAAGTTACATAGATAGATAGATTGACATATAGGCATATATACTATTAGATAGATAGACATATAGATAGATAGTTAGATAGACATATAGATTGAAAAATAGATACACAGATAAATAGATAGTCAGATAGACAAATAGATAGATAGATAGATAGTAAATTCATAAATAGATTATAAGATAAACTATAGATAGATAAACAAATAGATAATTAGACATATTGATTGATTGATCATTTGATAGATAGATTGATAAATTACAACATAGTTTAATAGACTTATATATTAATATATATATATATATATATATAGATAAATAGAGACACATATAGACAAATAAAATGAAAGATAGAAAAATAGATATATTGATAAAGAGTTAGATAGATAGACATATAGATATATAGATTGATACATAGATAGATATATAGTTTAATAGATGAATACAAATATAGTGAAAAGACAGATTGAAAGATAGATAGACAATTTAATAGATAGACAGATAGACTAATAGACAGATAGAAAAATCGACAGATACAAACCTAGATAGAGAGACAAATAGACAGATAGACAAATAGAAAGTTAGATAGATAGAAAAATAAATAAATAAATAAATATATAAACATGTAGATAGATAGATATTTAGAAATATAGACAGATATACAGATGGACAAATAGACAGATAGGTAGATAGATTGATAGATAAACATATAAATATATAGATTGATAATTAGATAGATAGATAAATACATAGATACATAGACACAATAACACATAGACACATTGACACATAGAGACATAGACAAATATACACATAGAAACATAGAAACATAGACATATAGATAGAGATAGATTGATAGATACAAAGAGAGACAAACATACAGATAGATATATAAGTAGATAGAGAGATAAGTAAATAGATAAATAAAAAGATAAAAAAATAGATAGATAGAAAGATATAATTATAGATAGATAGATAGCTAGATATATAGTTTGTGAGAGAGACAAATATAGATAGATAGATATATATATATATATATATAGATAGACAGAAAAATAAATATATAGATAAATAGATTAACAAAAATATAGATAGATAGATAGACTAATAGAAATAAAGACATATATAAAAATAGATAGATAGACATTAATAGATATATAGTTATAAAAATTGATAGATAGATAAACATATACATAGATTAATAATTGACATATTGATAGTTTGATAAATAGAACGATATTTACATAAACAGATAGATAAATAGACAGACTGATTGATTGATTGATTGACTAATAGATTGTTAGAAAAATAGATAGTTAGAGATATAATTAAGACAGATATATAGATAGAAAGATAGATAAATAAAAGATAGATAGATAGATTGATTGATAGTACATAGATATATAGAGAGATAGACAAATATATAGATTTACTGATATTCTAATACATAGAAAAGATATTTAGACAATTAGATAGAAGATTAAAAGATGTACACTTTGAGAGATATCAATATAGATAGTTTGATAGTTACAAATATAGTTAAAGAGACATATAATCAATTAGAAATATATAAATTGATGGATAGATAGATAGAGAGAGATATACATATATAGATAGGTAGTTAAATAGATAGAAAGATATACAGACAAATAGACATAGATTGATATAAAGATGGATAGATAAATACATATACAGATATATAGACAGATAGCAAATAGACAGACAGACAGATCAATAGATAGATAGAAAAACATTTGGATAGTTAGATAGATAAATATAAAGATAGATAGATAAATACATAGGTAGATATATAGATAGATAGATAGATTTAATGAATGACTAATAGACAAAAATATAATTAAACAATTAGATATATAGATAGAAATATAGAGAGATCGACAGATAGATAAATAAACAAAAAGATAGATAAACATATAGATAGATAGATAGACGAATATAAAAATATATAGATAGATAGACCAAAGGATTGATAGATAGATAAAAAATACATAGACAGTTAGACAGATATTTGGATAGACGGATACATAGATAGATATATAGATAAAAAAAATCATATAGATAGTTAGACATATAAACAAATAGACAGATAGATAGACAAGTAGATAGATATAAATATAGATGTATAGATAGATACACACACACATACACACACACACACACACAGAAAAATAGGCAATTAGACAAATAGATATAGATATATATATATATATATATATATATATATACAAATAGGTAAATAGACAAATAGATATATATATATATATATATATATATATATATATATATATCTATTTATTTATATTTATATTTATATATAGAAAGATAGATAGATAAACAAATAGATACACATCTAGATATATTGATAATTAGATAGATAGATAGACTATTAGATAGACAGATAAATATAAAGATAGATAGATTTACTGATAGACAAATAGATAGTTATATAGATAAATAGATCGACAAAAAAGAAAAAATATAAATAGACATAAATATCGATAGATAAATAGACACTTAGATAGACAAATAGATATATAGATAAAAGATAGAAATAAAGAAATTCAAATAAATAGATATACATATAGATAGACAAATAGATAGATTAACAAATAAACATATATGTAGATAGATATATAGATAGATCGAAAGATAGACATATATATAGAAAGATAGAGAGAGACAAAGATAGATATATAGATAGATAAATTAATATATAGATAGAGTGAAGATAGATAGACAGATAGATATAATGAAAAGTAGATGTATAGAAAGATAGACATATAGACAGTTAGAAAAATAGATAGATAGATAGATAGATAGACACACATATATATACAAAGATATATAGATCGATAGATATATAGATAGATAGATAGATAAAAAAATAAATAGATAGTTAAATAGATAGATATACAATAGATAGATATAGAAATAGGCAGATTGACAAATAGTCAAATAGATAAATAGATAGATAAATAGATAAATTGATTAATTTATAGAAAGATAGTTTGATATATATACAGATAGATAGATAGATAGATAGAAACATAGATAGATGGACAGATAAATAAATATACAATTAGTAAGATAGATATATAGACAAATAGATAGATAGATAGTATGACAGATAGCCACACTGATAAATAGATAGATAGATAGATAGATAGATTCATTGAAAAATAGATAGAAAAATATAAAGAAATACATGAAAGATAGTAAGAAAGATAGTTGGATAGATAGAAAGATAAACAATAGATAGATAAACAGATAGATACATCTGATTATAGATAAATAAATATATAGAAAGATAAGATAGATTAACAAAAAGTTAGATAGAGACATATATAGATAAATAGAGACACAAATCAACAAATACATAGATAAAATGATAGATAGATAGACATATAGATAGATTCACAAATTGATAGATATATATAATTATAGATAGGTAAATTGATTGATTGATTTATTGATTGAATTGTAAACATATATATTGATAGATAGATAGATAGATACACAAAAACATAGATAGATAGAATGATTGATAGATAGAAATACAGAAAGACATATAGATAGATATAAAGATAGATAGATAGATAGATATAAAGATAGATAGATAGATAGATAAATAGAAAGGTAGAAAGATAGACAAGTAGACTATTAGACAGATAGATAGACTAATAGTCTAATAGATGAATGGAGTGATTGATTGAAAGAAAGAAAGATAGATGGATAGATGGACAGGTAGACAGATAGACAAGTAGACTTTTAGATAGATAGATAGATTGATCGATAGATAGATAGATAAATAGATAGACACATATACTAATAGAATTATATACTATTAGATTGATAGAAAAATATACTTTGAGATAGATAGACAAATAGAAAGATAAATAGATAGATAGACAGAAAGACAGTTAGAGATATAGACATTTAGATCGTTAATGAAATAGATAGATAGACTGATAGTCTAATAGATCAATAGAGTGATTAAAAGAAAGACATATAGATAGATTGATAGACTAATTGGTAGATAGATAGATAGACAGACTGATAGATAGATAGATATAATGATAATTAGATAGACATGTTGAAAAATAGATAAAATTAAAAATAAATAGATATTCAGGTAGGCAAGTAGATAGAAAGATAAATAAAAACATATACAATTATATAGATCAAAAAATAAATAGAAAGGCAGATAGATAGATAGATAAATATATATGTAGAAAGTTTGATATACAGATAGATATATATATATATATATTAGATATATAAATAAGTAGATATATACATAGATAGATAAACACCTAGACCCAAAGAGAAATAGACACATATACACATATACTCATAGACATATAGACTTATAGACACCTATACATTTCGACACATAGAGACATAGATACATAGATACCTGGACACATTGTCACAAAGACATAGACAGATAGATAGATAGCAAGAGAGATAGATAGACAGATAAATAAATAGCCATATATACATATAAATGGATAAAAAATAGTCAGATAGATAGATAAACAAAAATATAAATCGATAGATAGATATATAAATACACATATTATCATATAGCTAGATAAATAGATAGATAGATAGATATACAGATTGATAGATAACCCAAAAGGTATATAAATTCATAAACAAATATACATAAAGAAAGTATATCGATAGATAGATAAATAGTTAAACATATAAAGAGATAGAAAGATAAAAAGATAGATAACTAAAGGGATAGACAAATAGTTATTTAGAGAGATACACAGATAGAGAAAAAAGATAGATATCTAGATAGATATATAGATAGATATATAGATAGATAGATAGATAAATAAACATTTTACAAATAGAAAAATTGATAGATAGACACATAGATAGATAGATAGATAGAGAGATAGATAGACAGAAAGATAGACCAATAGATTGATACACATATAGATGGAAAGACAAATTAATAGATACTCATATATATAGTTATACATATAGACAAATACATAAATAAATATAAAGACTGGTAAACAGATAAATATATAGAAAAATAAATAGATATACATATCAAAAGATAGTGAGATGGAGAGATAGATAGAAAAACTAATAGAGAAATAGTCATATATATAGATAAAAAGAAATATTAATTGACAGATAGAAAGATATACAAATTGAAAGTTAGAGAGATAAATAGATAATAATATAGATATATAGATATATAGACAGATAAATACATAAATACATAGAAAAATACATAAATAGACTGATAGAAAGATATATAGGTAGATACACAGATACACAAATATACATATAGATCGATAGACGGATAGATGTATAAACAAATATAAAGATAGATAAATAGATAGATAGATCGATATAGAGATAGATAGATAGACAGACAGATAGACTATTATATATATAGACATATAGATAAATTGACATACAGATAGATAGACAGATAGATAGATAAATAGATATATATATATATAGATAAAAAAATAAAAAGATAAACAGATACATAGATAAATAAAAAAATAGACAAATTGATATATAGATATATATATAATTATATATGTAGACAGATAGATAAAAAGATACAAAAATAGACATATAGACAGATATCAAATAGAAAGATAGAAAGATTGACATATTGATTGAATAATAGATAGATAGATAGATTGATTAATAGATTGATAGATAAATAGATAAATATATTGATCGAAAAATAGATATATAATTAGATAGTTAGATATATTAACATATAGATAACTATAAAGATAAATAGATAGACTATAAAACAAATAGACAGATAAATCGATTTATAGATTGACAGTACAACATATAGATAGTCAAAAAAGCAAATATGAGGATAAGTAGATAAAAATATAGATAGTTTAGCATATATATATATATATATATATATATATATATATATACATATAGTCAGATAAATAGATAGATATAAAGATAGGCTGCTAGATAGATAGATAGTTAGATAGATAAATCATCTGATTGATAAATGGGAGATAGACAGATAGGCAGATAGATAGATTGATTGATAAACAAAAAGTTAGATAAATAAATAGATAGACAGATAGATTGATTGATAGATAGTAGGATAGATAAATAGATAGATAGATAGATTGATAGGTATATATATAAATTGGGAGATAGATAGATATCCAAATTGACAAATAGAGACATAGGTAGATAGACAGATAAATAGATAGTTAGTTAAATAAATAGACATATATATAGATAATCAAATAGATAGACAAATATCGTAATAAAAAGATAGATACAAAGATAAATAGATAGATAGATAGATAGATAGATATAAAGAATTATAAACAGATAGATAGATAGACTGATAGTTTGATTGATAATTATAGAGTTAGATAGATATATAGTTAGACAAATAGATATATTGAAAAATACATAAAAAGATAGATAGATAACCATAGTAATAGAAAAATAGATCGATTGCTTGATACACACATAGACAAATATAATGATAGACATATAGATAGATAGATAAATAGATAGATAAATACATAGATTGACAAATAGACTGATAGAAAGATGATTGTATAGATAGATTAATAGATCGATAAATAAATATAAAGATAGACTGATCAACAAATATGTAGATAGGTAGATGTGTAGAAAGGCATATATATAGATAGACAAATAGTTAGATTGCTAGATAGATAGATAGACTTATAGATGGATAGATTTATAGGAGATAGATATATTGATAGATAAATAAATACATAGATTTACTAATAGTCTGATAGTTCTATTGATAGTTAAATAGTCAGATTGTTAGAAAAATAAATATATTGACAAATAGATAGATATACACATAGATAAATACACAAATAGATATAGAGATAGGTAAAGAGATAGATGGGTAGATAGATAGATAGCTAAACAGATTAACAGATAAACATATAAATATATAGACAAATAGAAAATTTTATTGATAGATAGATAGATAGACATATATATAGTTAGATTGATTGATTGATTGACAAATAGATATATAATTAGAAAGTTAGACATATTAACATATAGACAGCTAGATAGATAGATAGACAGAGTGTTAAAAAAAGACAGATAGATAGATTTATAGAATGAAAAATAAACATATATATAGATAGACAAGAAAGTAGATTGGAGGATAAGTAGATAAAGATATATATAGTATGACATATATATATATATAGACATATAGTCTGATAGATAGATTGAAAGATAGTCAGATAGCTAGATAGATAGATAATCATATAGACAGATATAGAGATAGATAAATGGGAAGATAGACAGATAAACAAATATACTGATAGATTGATAGATTGATTGATGAATAGATAAATAAATAAATAGATAGATAGTAAGATATACATTTAGATAGATAGATAGATATATAAATTGAGAGATAGATAGAATTCCAAATAGAAAAATAGACCGATCACTAGTTATACACTTAGACAAATAGATAGATAGAGATAGTTAAATAGATAGATAGATAGATAGATAGACAAATTGCCTGATAAAAAGACAGATAAAAAGGTAGATAAATAGATATACAAATAGATATATATATATATATATATATATATATATATATAAAGATAGAGAGATAAATAAATAGTTTTGATTTTACATTTAAATAAATACTATCAACGGATTAGTGATGGATTAGCAATGGATTACCGATGAAAATATCTGATTGAAAATTTTTCGTCGCTAATATTTTCATAGATTTCGTGGTAAAAACTAAGAAAATTAGTGACGGATTTAGAGATAGAATTTCTTTATCTAATTAAACTGGGAATTTAGAGATGGATTTTTCAACAGAATTTCTCTAGCTAATTATATCGATATAAATTTTATCACTACTATTTTCTTAGATTTCTACGCAAAAAAATTAGAATTTAGAGACAATTTAGTGATAGAATTTCTCTAGCTTATTAAACCATGAATTTAGCGATGGATTTAGCAACGGAATTTCTCTCGCTAATTATATCGAGATAAATTCTACCACCAACACCCCCATAGATTTTCGGACAAAAAAACAAGGAATTTAGCCATGGATTTAGTGATGGAATTTCCCTAGCTAATTATATCGAGATAAATTCCATTGCTAATATTTTCATAGATTTCCACGCAATGAAAACTAAGAATTTAGCAAGGAATATAGCGATGGATTTTCCCTAGCTAATTATATCGAGACAAAATTCATCACTAAATAATTATCTGAAATTTTTTTTACTATTTTATATTTTATTGAAAATGATTATTTCTTAAATTACATTTTTTACAAAATATACCAATTTACTTAGTGATTTTTCCCTAGCTATTTGCACTGTGAATAATTTTCATCTCCAATTTTTAATGATTTAATTTTTTTTAATTTATTATTTGTTTTAATATTTTATTTAATTTTGTTTATTAATTGTTTGTCATAGTCTTTAGACGAGTGATACTTAAAAGACACATTCTCCTCATAAAATTATAAAAATAAGATACTATAAATAAATAATTTAAAAAATATAAAAATACAAAAAACAAATTATATTAATAAGAATGAAAATAATTATTTTTATGATTATAAAATTTTAAAAAAATTATCCAAAAAATTTTTCTAAAATGTTTAATTAGGAAACTTAAAAATTTGTATTAAAGTAACATTAAATAATTAATTCTATAATTAAATTAATTTTTAAAGATATTTAAAAAAATAAATGAACATACATTAAAATTTCTACTAATATAAAGATAAAATAGTTTATTGTATGATTAAATAGAAATTATTTACAAAAATATCTAAATTGATGAATATACTAGTAAATATTAATATTATTATAATTATAAAAAAAATTTTATGAATATAGGAAACTTAAAAAAAAATAATTAATACAAAGTTTGAAAATCTTGAATTATAATAAAAATTTAAATTTTTTCATTAAATTTAAAAGAAAATTAAAATGATATTTAAAAATAAATATATAGATGTTTGCCGCTACTAAAATTTATAAGAATTAAACAATTGAGTAATATTTTTACTATTAGCTATTAATATTCAGTCATTATTAAAATATTAATTATAATTTTTTTTAATTATCTTCTCATTTTAAGTAAATTTTAGAATTTTAAAAATTATATATTATTTCAATTAATATGAAATTTTATGCTTTTAAAATTATTTCATATTATCTTCATAAAAAATTAATATGAATTCTTAAAAATTTATAACCATAAAATATATATATATTTATATATTTTTTAAGAAAAAGGGTATTTATAACTTTTAGGAGAGCGGCTTGAAGAATAATCATATTTTCAACTTTGCCCTGCTATATGAAATTTGCAAATTTAGTAACCATTTAATTTTTTTTTCTAGTTGGAAGTCCAAACATCTATTTTTTGAAGTTGTTTATATATTTATTATTTAATTAATTTGATAATTAAAAATTGTAAGGTGTTTGTTTTTCATGTGTGCCTTGCTACACACATATGAACTTGTTTAAAATTATTTGATAATAAAAAAAATATGAGTCTTTATGTTGTTTATATATTTATTGTTTCTTTAATGTTTTGATATTAAAAAATAAAAACATTTTCGGAATTTTACTAATTCAAGAATGCTTTATTGTTGTCGAAGAGATAACTCTTACTCTCTCCAAATGCTCAACCTATCTCTTTCGACACCGATACAGCATAACCTAATAGTAGAGTTAGTGATAATTCCTTCAAGCCATGAGTTTCTTATTGATTTTAAGTATGTTTTCTACCCTAACTCTTCATTGATTATCTTAATGCCAGAGTGTGTGTTTGGATTCTACTTTTTTTTGAATTTTTTCTTCTACCCTCACTATTACCATATATTATACACAATACTTTATTAATCACCTCGGTATGCTTGGATTACTTATACACACTAATTCGTATACATACTTAATGCACGTGTGATATAATGCATTCTCATTGTGTGGATGTTGATGTTGCATAGTAGGTATGGTATGCAGGCTTGATATCCATATTTTGTTGCCACTCAGACAGCCTTGTGATTTTGGATTTTAATCACGAAATGAGTGTTGGTGTTTCTGGCGATCTGTGTGTATAAAACAACATATTTAATATTTGGATAAAAAATTATGTTAATATGATGATCCTAAGATTAATAACACATTAATATGTATAAGTGTATTTAACTAATGTATAATTATAAAAATAGTATACATAACTATATATAAATATAACAAAATATATTTAATATACATACACACACACACACACACACACACACACACACACACACACACATATATATAACTATATGTAAATGTACTTAACAATATGTATGTCAACATATAACTAGATATAAATGCATTTATCTCCATCAATACCTTTACATTACTATATGTTTAAATATATATAATTACATGAAAAACTATATATAACTACATCTACAACATGTATAACAACATATATATAGCTATATGTTTAACTATATATGTATAACTATTTATAAATATTTGTATAACTATATAAAACTTTTCATAACTATATTTAACTATATCTGTAACTATGTATACTATTTTATAACTATATTAATAACTATATATAATTATTTTGATAACTATATAATATTTTATAACTATATGTGTAATTCTATATAACTATATTTTTAACAAAATATACCATATGTCTAATAATATATAACTATATATAATGTATTTTACTACATGTATAACTATAAAAATGTTATATATAACAATATCTTTAACTACCTACATATTTATAACTATATGTATAATTAAATATAATTATATATAAATTTATTTATAACTAAATATACTATAAGTATATGAATATATAACTATAAATAATTGTTTTTTACTATATGTATAATTATAAAAACAATATAAATAATTATAATAAATTTCATTATTTTCAATCATAGGCAATAGTACCAAAAACTTATTTATTATTTCTAATAGTAATGTAAAATTTAAAAATATCACACAAGTGTACCATAATGTAAAAGAAAAAACTAATATCAGCAAGGTAATTAAAAATGTTAAATGTAAGCAAGTAAAAATGAAGTTATGAATAACAAAAAAATTCTAGGATATAACAAAAGTAACAAATAAGGTAATAATAAAATAACATTTTTATTAAGGACTATACTATAATTGATGATTTTCTTTAAGTTGTTTCTTCAAATATATTAGTAAAAATTCCTAATAAACCATATTTTAAAGTTCACATGCATTTTTTTAAGTTTAACATCCTTCTCAAATTTTATATCTAAATTAAATAGAATACATTGCGAATATAGTAAAAACAACATGATAAGATATATGACCTTTAGGATTTGCAAAAAAATAATATTATATTCTTATATTACTTATAATTCAATAATATTAACTTTAGATTAAAATTATTAAATAAACAGCGACCAACTTTGATCTACAAATTTAACCTTTCAAGAAATATATTAGTATTACATTGTATTAAATATTGGCCAAATAAAAGCAAAAAATAAATAATACAAATAATTTAATGAATAAATTTTTTTTTCTAAAAGATAACTATTAAAATGCACATCTTAAAATTTAAACTAACCCTAGCATAAATGAATTTATCCTATTTTTAGATTTATGTTGATGTAAGTTTTTGTCTGACAAAAATAATTAAATGACAAAAGCATTCTAATTATTAACAAGAAAAGAAATAAATATAGAAAAGAAAACTCCAATATGCATGAGTTAGTTTGTGAGCTACATCTTTTTCATTACAACTCATCTTTGTAACCTCTTTTGTATCTTTTTATCTATAGCTTTTACTTTCTTTCTTTGCATACAATATTATGTATCTTCTCCAGCTTATCATTTTCAAAAACTACCATAAGTTTTAGAAAACTCTTCTGCATGTTTTCCTCTTATGGCATACTGTAGTTAAGACTTTTTATGTTTTTTCAAAAAGTAGTTTTTGAATCTTCTCTTTCTCTCATGGTTCTTGCCAAAAACTCTTCCATAGGCTGAACTTCATTTGAACTTGTTCTTGGTTGTGTATACTATAACAAAATATAGAGGTTAAAAGATGAACTCTATTAGATATTATAAAAAAAAATTCTCCATGCATTCTCATAATTTCTTTTATTTATATATATATATATATATAAGCCAATTGATTTATGGAAAACATTACTTTGGTAGGTATAAAATGAGCTAATTTGGTCAATCAATCAATAATTATCCAATTAATATTATTACCTTTTAAGATTCTTGAAAATCTCATCACAAAGTCAATGATAATATGCTACAAATTATTATATATTGGGAATTGTTATTATCACATATTGAGTTTTTTATAATCATTCCATAACTTAAAACTATTAGCACTATCTTATTTAAAATTGCATATAGAATGAATCATTCATTATCTTCAAATATGATTCCATTTCCATTAATATAAATTTTTCTTGTGATAACAAGTTAACAAATAGGTATAAGAAGAATGGTTTTGCATCAATTATCAATAGTTTTGTGATAAAAAGTTAACAAATAGGTATAAAAATTTAATAAATTTTTCTAGTGATAGCAAGTCAACAAAAGGTATAAGAACAAAAGTTAAAATTTTTCAAACATAAACCTCAAAATAATAAATTATCAATGGTTTTGCATCAATTTGGTGAGTATGCTAATTTTATTAATCTACTATTATATGAAGAAAATTCAACCACTTTAATTGTAGTGTGTTTGTGTCCATATTTGGAAGAAATCAAACAACTTCATATTGAATCTAAAAACAACCAAAATAAAATAATAGAGATCAAGCCTCAGATAGTGTTTTAGGAAAAACATTCATCCAAGAATCATTTCCAAGCCACATAAAAACCATACATGATGCACTTTTTGAAAAACCCCAATTTCAAGAACAATGGTTTAAAGAGTTCTGATCATTTGTTTCACTTGACATTTAATTGAGTGTTAATACTTAATATTCTTTTGGTGAATGATTTTGTATCATAATAGTTATTTTTTAGAGTTAAGAGAAAATTTATTAGTTTGTTTAAAGAACACTTAAAATGAAGAATGAAAGAGTTATATATAATATGGGGTTTTATTTGCAGAATTTATTGGAATGCAATTCTAGGAACTATATATAAATATTTGTATAACTATATAAAACTCTATATAATTAAATATAACTATATTTGTAACTATGTATTATAAGTATACATTTATGTAAATCTATATACTTATTTATGCCTTTGTATATATTTATGTAGAACTACTTATAACTACTTATATGAATATATCTATATATAACTATATGTTTAACTATATATACCTATTTATAACTATATATACTATATGTATAATAACAATAACTATAAATAATTATATCATACTATATGTATAACTAGAAAAACTTTATGCATAACTATATTTAAATATATAATTTACAATATATATTTAATATGCATTTTTATATATTAATATATAAAAATATATTTTACTATATCTATACCTATACATAACTATATGTATAAATATATAAAATTTAATGAAAAAATATATATACCGACATGTATAAATATAATTTTAACTATATGTTTAACTATATGTATAACCACATGTAATTATATTTATAATTACATGTATAACAACATACAACATTATGTTTAACTATATTTATATAATGAATCTAATTTCTAAGCCATATAAACAAAATTATTTAGTTAAACTTATAATGGAATGTGTATAATGGTGTGTCCTTATAGAATGGTCAAAATTGATTGAGATATCACAATATTAGCTTCTCCCATATAAAATTGAAATAAAAGGGAAAATATTATACAATAAAGAAAATGTATAACTATCAAAATCATAATATATATATATAGACAAACACACACACACACACACACACACACACACACACACATGGAAACATGAATGGAGTACTCTTATATATTATGGGCACTCTTAAAGCATAATACAATAAAATAAAATAAAAGAAGGTAACTCAACAAATTGACTACTTCTCATTTACTTATGTTAGATATTTTTAGAGTTAGTTAATCTATTATTGATTTAATTATCATAATTTTTTTCTTCAAACAAATACATCGGCATATAAATGATATCAAAATGTGCAATGAGTCATTGTATGAGTTGGAAAATTCCAACGTTTAACTTCATTTCACTATGGGATACATATTCTTGGAAAGCTTTTGTCTGAATATTAAATTGTAAATGTGCAGGCATGAGGTTCTAAATACATTATCAAGGAGGATTTGTTGGATGACATAGTTTTTGATGATGTTGTTGTTGCCCTAGTTGACCTTGCTAGAATAGTATCATACAATATGCTCCTTGCTTCCTTTCTTTTATTCATTATTTGTTACTTTAAATAATTTTCATTGTTCCATAATTCAAAAATTTTATGCTATTTAGATTCTAGATTGAGTTTCTTTTCCTCCAATCATATGCATGTTCTTACTGTTTAGGGGGGAAGTTGTAGATTCTCTAACTTCCAAGAAGGATTTTAAAACATTCAAGGATAATCTTGTATTATTTTGGGACAATTTGGTAGTAGAATCTCAGGATAGGCCATTATTTGATAAGGGTTTATTTGAAAAGTGTATGGATTATTTAATAGCGCAGTCATGGAAAAGCTATAGCTTTATTGAAGATAAAGATAAATTCTAATATTATAAATGGTATTTCAACCATTGTGTAGTATATACGTACATACTAAATTTGATGCCATGATCACTAAAAAATTAGACTATTTTTTTATTTCTATTTGAATTGATGCATGCTTGATGATGTCACAAGATAAAATGGGCAAAACAGATTAAAAAGCCAATGCTGAAGGAACTGATTGACCCAAAAAAAGGTGATCCCTTCTATTTGTTTCTTGAAAGCGGAGTTGTTTCCTATTGCTTGTACAAGGGTTCTGAAAGAATTCTAGGAAATACTTATGGCATGTATGTTTTGCATGTTCTACTTTTCTTTTTTTTTCTAGATACTATGTTTAAGATTCTCATAACTGCTAATAACTCCTTTTTTGCCCTTGTAATTGTGTAGGATTTGAAGCCTTAACTCCAAATATTTTTTGCAAGAAATGATTGAAACTATGGAAGGCAGTGGTTAAGTTGTTTAACTTCTTCGAACCCTATCATCACTCATGAGTTTGTGTACCATGGTCATGGTAAGTTGTATTTTATTGCTCATTATTTGCTTATACAAAAACATGATATGCATTCTTTGATCATTGAATTTGAATCTCTATTGTTCCTAATATTTTAGGATGTTCATGAGAGATTTAGAATAGAGTCGCATTCTGAAATAGTTTCTCGGTTCAATGAGAGATTTCTCTTATATATACATATAAGATAAATGCTAGTATATCTCTTATACGTACATGCTGTGTATATATGTTCATATATACTCAATATATCTACATATAAACTATGGTATTTGTACATAAAATACCGTAGTATATTATGTACATGTATACTGAGTATATATGTAGACAGTATATATGTACATATAATACTATAGTATATATGTATATATACTATAGTAATATATGTAACTAGTGAAATACTAGTATATATGTACATATATACTATAGTATTATATATTTAGAAAAACATAACTTTTTAATTTATTTATTTTGATTTGATTGGTTGGTTTAGATTTCATACAAATATTGTACCGCTTTCTTCCCCATACGAAGCTTTCGTAAATGAAGAGATTTTTTACTAGACATGACACACCATGACTAAGACAGCTTTGTCGCAATAGAAAGATGGTGACCATAGGAGTTTGGGGAGAGAAAACAACATCAATTTAATGAATAGTTTATATTTTATGTACTGTATGTATGTATGTATGTCTTGAACTTTTATCCTATAAAATCTAGTTGCAAATTTCTTGTGCCTTGTGTTTCTAGGTTCGATGCAATTTCGAACAAACAAAGTTCATTTTTGCAACACTGTTTAAGGTGTTTGTTCCTATTTTTAATGCTTATGGCAGAATATATAGTTGTTTGATGTTCATGCTCCATAATAAGTATTTACGCTCTACTTTAATGTAAATACTAGTACATTTTTCCTGTATATATGTATATGCACAAATATACGAGTTATATGTACATATACATATATACTTGTATATATGTACAAGTATTTACTAGTATATGTCTATATGTAAATATACACTAAAGTATATGTACATATTTATATGTACATATAGATACTTATTATATGTACATATATACACTATAGTATATATACATATACACTACAATGTATATGTACATATATATAACAATGTACATGTATACATTGGTATATATGTACAAGTTTTACCAGAATATATGTACATACTTGTACATATACACTAATGTGTATTTGTACATGCATGTACATATATATTTACATAGATACTATAGTGTATATGTATACACATATATATGTACATATACACTATAGTATATATGTACATATAAATACTTGTACATATATACCTGTATAAATATACATATACATATATACCAATGTATACATATATATTGTAGCGTATATGTATACATGTATATATGAACATATACATTGTAATCTATATGTACATATACTGAGTTTATATGTACATATAAATACTTGTAAATATATACTAGTATATATGTACATATACATATACACTGTAGTATATATGTACATATATACTATATTGTATATGTACATTTACACTGCTATATATGTATATGTACATATATATCAGTATATATTTACATATACACTGCAGTATTATATGTAACTAGTGAAATGCAAGTATATATGTACATATATACTATAGTATGTATGTACATATAAATTACAGTATTATATATTTATCAAAATAGAACTTAATTTATTTATTTATCTTGATTTGATTGACTGGTTTATTTTTTGAATATATATGATACCGAAATGTTTTCCATACAAAAAACTTATAGAAAAGAATCAATTTTTCACTTGACATGATGCACCATGACTTGGATAGCTCTGTCGTAGTAAAAAGATGGTAATCATAAGAGCTAAGAGAGAGAAAGTAATGTCAATGCATGGATACATTATACTTTATGCACTGTTGCTAGATAAATAAATTATTTTTTGTTATGTTTTTATTTTAATTATGTAAAATATTGTATCATAATAATTTATTAAATGATTTTATTTTTTGTTAATTAATAAATTATCATTTATTGTTTCTGTGTTTATATAATTTAATATAAAATATTAAATTATTTTATGAAATTTTTTGAAAAAAAATAAAATATTAAAAATAGTTTTGGATTATAAATAGCTAGGGATTTTCCCTTGCTAATTTTGGTAGGGAATTTTTTATTGCTAGTTTAGCTAGGAAAATAATTAATTTAGCTAATGAATTTTCCATCGCTAAAATTTTTTAGCTAGGGAGTCTTTCCCTCATTAAATTTTAGCGATGAACACTTTAGATTGGGAAAGGTTCTGTCATTAAATCCATTAGTTATGGAAACTCACATTTAGCTTGCTAGCTAGGAAAATCATATTTGAGAAATAGATATTTTCATCGCTAAAGTTTTTTAGCTAGGGACTCTTTCCCTCGCTAATTTTTAGCGATAAGTACTTTAGATTGGGAAAGTTTCCATTGTTAATCTGTCACTATATCCCATTTAGTGATGAAAAACCCCCCATTTGGCTAGGGAATTGTCCCTAGCTATTTGGGATTTTTCTTGTAGTGTTATCTATCTATCTATGTGTCTAGCATTTTGTTTATATGTTTGTTTAGCTATCTTCTATTTGTCTATATATATATTTTTATATCTATCAGTCTATCAGTCTATCTATCTATCTATCTATCTATTTATCTATCTGTATGTGTATCTATCGATCTCTCTATTTCTAAATTAGTCAATCTATTTGTTTATCTATCTATAATTTTATCTATTTGTCTTTCTATGAGTCTATCTATTTATCTTTCTATTTGTCTATCCCTTTATCTATTTATTTGTTTATTTGTTTGTCAATCAATCATTCAATCAATCAATCTTTTTATTTGCATATATATTTGTCCATCTATCTATCTATATGTCTATTTGTCTATCTATCTATCTTTATTTCATTCTATTTGCATTTCTATTTATCTATCTATTTATCTATATATCTATTTGTTTATATATCTATCTATCAATCTATCTATTTGTCGATTTTTTATTCTATCAATCTATTTGTCTATCTATCTGTCTAACAATATATTTGTCTATCTATCTAACTATCTATCTAACTAACTATCTATCTGTCTGTATATATATATATATATATATATATATATATATATATATATATATATATATATTTATTTATATATTTATATCTATGTTTCTAACAATCTATGTATGTTTCTCTCTTTATCTAACTAACTAACTATCTATCTATCTATATGTCTATCTGTCAATCTCTTTGAATGTATTTCTATCTGCATGTTTATCGATCTATTTATTTGTTAGTCTATCTATCAATCTATCTCTCTATATATCTATTAATCTGTCTATCTATATATTTGTCTATTTGTCTGAATATTTATATGTCTATTAATTTATCTATCTGTCTATCTATATATCTATCAATCTATGTGTCTACTATCTATTTGTTTATTTATTTATCTATATATCTTTCTATCTATCTGTCTGTCTGTCACTCTCTCTATATCTATTTATCTATAAATCTTTCTGCTATATGTTTGCCTATCTATATATCTACATGCCTATCTATCTATTTGTGTGTGTGTGTGTGTATGTGTGTGTGTGTATCAATCTATCTATTTGTATATCTATACATCTATCTTACTATCTATCTATCTATCTATCTTTCTATTAATCTATTTCTCAATCTATCTATTTATCTATCTATGTTTCTATTTATTTGTCCATCATTACATCAATGTATTTGTCAATCTATTCATCTATCTCTCCATCTATCTAATCATCTGTCTATCTGACTATCTATCAGTCTATTAATCCATGTTTCTATCTGTATATCTATCTATTTATCTATCCATTCATCCATCTGTCTATCTACCTATCTATTTTTTATATATCTAATTATCTATCTATTTATTTATATATCTATTCTTCTATATATATATATATATATATATATATATCTCTATCTATCTATCTATATATCAATCCATCTATCTATCTATATTTCTATAACTTTCTATCTATCTTTATATCTATCTATTAATCTATCTGTCTATATTTCTATCTATATATGTATCTTTCAATCTTTCTATTTATATGTTTGTCTATCAAGATATGTATATGTATGCCTATATGTCTATTAATTTGTCTTTCTATCTGCTTGTCTATCTATCTTTTTATATTTCTGTCTATATATCTATCTATTTGCCTTTATAACTATCTGTCTGTGTATATTTTTATCATTTTGTCTATTTATCTTTCTATTTGTATATCTATATATCTTTGTATCTATATGTCTATCTATCTATCAATCAATCTATCTATCTATTTATCTTTCTATCTAAATGATATCTATCAGTTAGTCTATTTGTCTTTCTTTTTTTATCCATTTATTTTTTTTATCTACTCATCTATCTATAGTCTATCTATCTATTTGTCCATCTATTTGTCTATATGTCTATCAATCTGTCTATTTATCTATCTGCCTTTTTTTCATTCTATCTATCTGTCTATCTATTTCTCTATCTATATGTTTATCTATAAGTCTTTTTATATGTCTATCTATTTGTCTATCTATCTATCTATATGTCAGTCTATCTATCTTTTCATTTGTCTATCTATCTATATTTCAGTCTATTTGTTTGGCGATCTATCTATCTATCTATCTATCTATCTATCTATGTATATGTATATCATTCTATATGTCTATTTATCTATCTATCTATCTATTTATCTATCTATCTATCTATCTTCTTTCTTTTTATGTGTTTATTTATCTGTCAGTCTATTTGTTTATCTACCTGTATGTAAATCTGTCTATTTATCTGTCTATATGTCTATCTATCTATATTACTATCTATTTGTCTATCTATCTCTCTATCTATCTATTTATTTATTTGTCAGTCAATCTATCTACCAATGTGTCTATCTATATGTCTAACTATCTATCTATCTACCTGGTTGAACTATTTGTCTATCTATCTATCTATATTTGTATCTATGTGTCTATATATGTTGATATCTATCTAACTATGTATCTATCTGTCTTACTATTAGTTTATCGATCTATCCATCATACTATCTATTTACCTATTTATCTGTCTTTCTATATATCTATCTTTTTTTATTTTATCTATCTTTATATCTGCCTTTTAATATATTAGTTTATTTGTTTGTCTATCTATCTGCCTATCTATCTTTCTATCTATTTTCTTATCTTTCTATCTATTTATCTATTTATCTTTCTATCTATCTGTCTTTTTATTTGTATATCTATCTATCTATTTTTATATCAATTTGTCTATGAAATTGTCTGTCATCTGTATGTATATCTATCTGTCTATTTGACTTTCTATCTACCTACCTATCTGTCTGCCTATCTCTCTATCTATTTATATGTCTATCTATTTCTCTATCTATCTATCTATCTCTCTCTTTATGGTTATCTATTTTTCTATCTATCTGTATTTCTATTTCTATCTGTCTTTCTATTTGTCTTTCTATATGTCAGTCTATTTGGTTGTCTATCTATCATTCACTCTTTCTTTATATCTATATATCTATCTATTTGTCTATATCTCTATCTATCTAATAATCTATCTTTATGTCTATCTGTCTATTTATCTATCTGCCTATCTACCTGTCTATCTATTTATCTATTTATCTATATATCTATCTCTCTATCTATATGTCTATCTATCTGTCTATCTGTATATATTTTTTGTTTATACATTACAAGAAATATCCCAAATAAAAAAATTTCGCTAGCTATATGGGTTTTTTGTCACTAAAATATAATAATGATGAATTAACGATTGAAATTATCCCATGATAAATTGCTCATTGTAAAATATTAACGAGTAAAAAAATTCTCTAGCAAATTTTTTAATGATGTAAAATTCCCTAACTAATTATATTTTTTCCCTTGCTAATTTTTATCATATTTAAGAATACTAATTAATAATTTTTGAATGAATACGCTAGAAACATCCCTACTAAATTAGAGAGGGAATAACCCCCTGCTATTTTCATTCCAAATCAATTTTCACAATTTTATTTTTTTACAAAAAATTTGATTACATATTTTTAATATTTTGTATTAAATTTACTATACTACAAACAAATTTCTAAATAGCTAGAGAAATTTAGCAAGTGATAAAATCCCTATCTAATTATCAAGGGAATAGCTAGTGAATAACAAAGGATTTTTCATTTTAGATTAAATTAAAAATACGACGGGTTAACAACCGATTAGCGACAGAAATAGTTGATTGAAAACTTTTCGTTGCTAATATTCTCATAAATTTCTGCTCAATGAAAAGCGAAAATTTTATTGATGAATATATCGGCGGGATCTTTCCCCAGCTACTTAGAAGAGAAAATCTATCGCAAAGCTAATACTTTAATTTTTTTTACTATTTTATATTTAATTACAAGCAATTATTCCTTAAATTTTATTTTTCACATAATATATATATTTAGCTAAAGATTTTTCCCTAACTATTTGGGCTGGAAATAATTTTGGTCACTAATATTTAATGATTTTATTTTTTTAATATATTATTTGTTTTAATATTTTATTTTATTTTGTATATTAAAGATACCATATGTCATGGTCTATATAAGAGTTATTCTTGAAAGAGACATTCTCCTTGTATAATTATAAAAATAGGTTATTATAAATAAATAATTTAAAAAAAATATAAATACAAAAAAATAAATATTTAATAAAGACTACAATAACTATTTTTATCATTATAAAATTTTTAAAAAAGTATACAAAAATTTTAATTTTTAATTTTTAATTTTAATTTTTAATTTTTAATTTTTAATTTTAATTTTAATTTTTAATTTTTAAATTTTAATTTTTAAATTTTGTATCAAAAAAACATTAAATAAATAATTCTATATTTATAAAAATTTTTTTAGATGTTTTAAAAAATAAATGAACATTTAATATAATTTCTTCTAATAAAAAGATAAAATAATTAATTGAATGATAAAATAAAATATATTTACAAATATACCTGAATTAACAAAAAAACTAATAAATATTAATATTATTTTATGTATAAAAATTAGTTTTATGATTATAAGAAAACTTTTAAAAAAATAATTAGTAAAAATTTGAAAATTTTGAATAATAAAAAAAATTCAAATTTTTTATAATATTTAAATGAAAATAAATTGATATTCAACGATAAATACAGGGATGTTTGCCCCTACTAAAATAAAAAAGAATTATATAATTGAGCAAGATTTATACTATTAATTTTTAATATTCCGTCTTTGTTAAATTTTAAAAATATAAATTTTTCTTAATAATCATCTCACTTTAAGTAAATTTGTTTTAATATTCATCTCACTTTAAGTAAATTTTAAAATTTTATAAATTATAAATTATATCAAATAATATAAAATTTTATAATTAAAGAGTATTTATAAACTTAAAATATATTATCTTCATAATAATTTATATGAATTCTTAAAAATTTATAAACTTAAAATATATATATTTATATATTTTTTTAATTTAAAGAGTATTTATAATTCTTAGGAAAGTGGCTTGAAGACTAATAATCTTTTCATGTGTACCTTGCTATATTAAGTTTACAAATTTTGTAGCCATTTGATTTGTTTTTTTATTTGGAAGGCTAAACATCTATTTTTAAAATTATTTATATATTTATTGTTTAATTAATTTGATAATTAAAAATTAAAAGGTGTTTGTTTTCATGTGTGTCTTGCTAGCTGCACATTAACTCGTTGAAAATAATTTATTAAGTAAAAAAAGATGAGTCTTTATGTTTTATATATATTTATTGTATATTAAATATACTGATAATTTAAAATTAAAACATTAATGTAATTTTAAAACCTAATACAACTTAATAAACTTAATAGTTTGAGACAACTCCAACTATTATCTTTAAGGAAAACGAAACATAAGTCACAACATATTCAAAACCAAACATAAGTCGCGACATATTCAAAACGAAACATGACTCATGAATGTCCACATAAACATATGGCTAGGGTTCGGGAAACACGGATGCTCCATGGCATCAACACATTGTCATAGTCATGGCATACCCAAGAAAAAAAAATCTGATCTTTAAGGACTGGAAGCAATTTGCATAATGCTAGTATACTAAACTATGAGGATGACATGATAAGTTAGTGCTATCGCAATAGCCTTCCAGCAAGTCTCCTTATTCTTGAGTAAACCCAAGGGTGTCAATCATGCCAGGCCTAGCACTGCTCAGAAATTATGCGAATTGCTCGACAGCATCATGGTCCTAAATAGTCTCCATTAAGGAAAAAGAGAATGATCTCTCTTGTGCACTCTTTAAGCTCGAGCATGGAGTCCCAGCAATTCAATGATTCTTGTTCTAGTTTAAATCGAGCAAATAGCTTGGACATAGATCCTTCATTGAGTGTTTTCACTGTGGCCGCGGAGTGATAGCTTGCTGCAACGAGAAACAACCAGATGATGAACTTGAACTCGTCGGCCATTTGAGGATTCTCAGAGATTGGCAGAGGTTTTGTAGTAATTTAAAACACATCATCTGTTATATCTACTACTAAAATATATGATTAAGTACATTCTCTATACTGATGTCAAACTTTAGCCTTGTTTCATTATTGTAATTACTAATTTCCGTCATGATATTGGTTAAAAATATGATCACTTATAATTTGTTCAAAATAGGAATTAATATGCAGGTGTATTCAAAATAAAAAGTGTAGGTAACTATGCTTCTATGATTAATGGGTACTATAAAGCTAACTGTACGGCAGAAGCTTGTAGCCTATTCTTCAAACTTCTAGGACATGTGCAAGTGATGAAACAAAGCTGCTGCTACAATCTACACCAAAGCTTGTGTGAAGATAGGAATGTGCATGTCATCCTCATGGTGTTGGAGACAATGTTGACTCTGAATATTAATCTCAATAAGGCTCTATTTTGGAAAATTATTGTAGCTTTGTGTATGGTTGGAGACATATGAAAGGCCAGATCAGTTTTTGATATGTTTGTGAGAGCCTTTGTTCTTAATTTCATTACTAACACAATAATGATAAATTCTTACTATAGGTAGACTTGTCTGCATGAGGCACTTTATTTGTTGCAAGATATGAAATGGTAGGGCATCAACCCTGATATTGTTACATTTACTATTTTGCTTGATGGCTATTTAAAGGCTTATAGATCTACACATGATCGGCCAAAAGGTGCAAGGAGAAGCCATGAGGCTATTGCACCTAGCCCTATTAATCTGGAGGAGATGAACAAGGAAGAAGTCAGACCTTATGTTATTTGTTAAATAGTCTTGATTGGTAGGCATTGTAAACTGAATAACCTTGAAGAGGCTGTAAATGTGTTTGATGAAATGGTGGAGAGAGGGCTCGAACCCGACACGGTAATGTACACAGCCCTTCTTTCTGGTTGCTGTAATAGAGGAGATGTGGATGTGGTTGTGAATATGCTCGATCAAATATCATTGAAGGGGATTTCACCTGATGTGCACACAATGTCTACCCTATGACGTGGAATTCTAAAAGCCCAAAAAGTACAATTATGGAGAAGCACTATACTATAGCAAATAGAAGTGGGTGGACAAACCTGAAGGCTCGTGAGATTGTCTAATCAGTCCTTGTTCATAGGTAAACAAAATGTTTTGGGACATTTCTTAACTTTTTTGTGTTTCTTTCTTTCTTTTCTCTCAAAAAAATTGTATCATTTGATGGTATTTCAGGCTATTGTGCCAATTATTCATTTAAAAGGTTGGCTAACATCATCTATATGTCATCCATATGTGCTTAGTCTTGTAAAGAGTTGGTTTAATAAAATATGTGTATAACTATATATAAATATTCCATAACTATATAAATCTCTATATAATTAAATATAACTATAGTTGTAACTATGTATACATATATGTAAATCTATATATTTGTTTATAACTATGTATACATTTAAGTACATCTACTTATAACTAGTTATATGACTATATCTATATATAACTATATGTTTAACTATATATAACTATTTATAACTATATATACTATATGTATAATAACATATAACTATAAATAATTGTATCTTACTATATGTATAATAAAAAAACATTATACATAACTATGTTTAAATATATAATTTACAACATATATTTAATATACATTTATATATATTAATATATAAAAATGTTTTTTACAATATCTATACCTATACATTATATGTATAAATATAAAAACTAAATGAAAACATATATATACCTACATTTATAAATATAAGTTTAACTATATGTGTAATTATATGTATAACCTCATGTAACTAAATGTATAATTACATATATAACAATATACAACATTATGTTTAACTATATGCGTATAACTATGTATAAATATTTGTATAACTATATAAAACCCTATATAATTAAATATAACTATATTTGTAACAATGTATACATATATGAATACATATATGTAAATCTATATATTTGTTTATAACTTTGTATACATTTATGTATAATTAGATATAACTACTTGTATATATATATATATATATAACTATATGTTTTACTACATATCTATTTATAACAATATATACTATATGTATAATAACATATAACTATAAATAATTGTTTCTTTTTATATGTGTAACTATAAAAACTTTATACATAACTATATTTAAATATATAATTTACAACATATAGTTAATATACATTTTTATATATTAATATATAAAAATGTAATTTACTATATCTATACCTATACATAACAATTTGTATAAATATATAAAATTATATGAAATAATATATATACCCACATGTAATAATATAAGTTTAAATATATGTGTAACTATATGTATAACCATACATGTATAATGGTGTGTCCTTATAGAATATGTAACTATATTTATAATTACATGTATAACAACATAAAAAATTATGTTTAATGATATGTGTATAACTATTCTAATTTATAAGCCATATAAAAAAAATATTTATTAAAACTTATAATAGAATGTGTATAATGGTGTGTACTTATAGAATAGTCAAAGTGGATTGAGATATCACAAATATCAGTTGCGCCCATCTAAAAATGAAAGAAAATAAAAAATATTATACAATAAATAAAATGTAAAACTATCAAAAACACAATATATATATATAAACACACACACACACACACACACATGGAAACATGAATGGAGTAGTCTTATATACTATGGGCACTCTTAATGCATAATAAAATAAACTAAAATGAAAGAAGGTAACTCAACAAAAGCGACTGCTTCTCATTTACTTCTATTAGATATTTTTTAGAGTTAGTTATTGTATTATAGATTTAATTTTTATAATAATTTTCTTAAAGCAAATTCATCTGCATATAAATGATATCAAAATGTGCAATGAGTTGTATAATTTGTAAGGAAAACAGTGTTGCCGATGCACTTCCACAGAGGTATGTCCTAATCTTTACTCTGGATGCTAAATTGCTTGGTATTGAAGACATTAAAGAATTGTATCCTTTGGACCAAGATAATGTTACCAAGTTTCCAAGGCACAAACCAACGTATACAACTCTTTGTCATAAGTAGGGTATTTCAGGGCTGCCCCACTTAGCTTTTCACTAAAATATGCAATGGGTCGTCCTTCTTGCATAAGAACTGTGCCAATACCAAGACCTGAAGCATCACATTCCACCTCAAAAGTTTTTGCAAAGTTAGGTAAAGCAAGTAAAGTAGCATGAGTTAGTTTTTCTTTGATAACTTGGAATGCTTTTTCTTTCTCTTCACCCCACTTAAACCCAACGTCCTTCTTGATGACTTGGGCTATGCTACTAAAGTCTCTCACAAACCTCCGGTAAAAACTAGCAAGTCCATGAAAACTTCGAACTTTACTCACACTTGTTGGACTTGGCCAGTATTTTTATAGATTTAATTTTAACTTTCCATATGTCATCCGCTACAAATAAGGTAAGGAAAACAGTGTTGCCGATGCACTTCCACAGAGGTATGTCCTAATCTTTACTCTGGATGCTAAATTGCTTGGTATTGAAGACATTAAAGAATTGTATCCTTTGGACCAAGATAATGTTACCAAGTTTCCAAGGCACAAACCAACGTATACAACTCTTTGTCATAAGTAGGGTATTTCAGGGCTGCCCCACTTAGCTTTTCACTAAAATATGCAATGGGTCGTCCTTCTTGCATAAGAACTGTGCCTATACCAAGACCTGAAGCATCACATTCCACCTCAAAAGTTTTTGCAAAGTTAGGTAAAGCAAGTAAAGTAGCATGAGTTAGTTTTTCTTTGATAACTTGGAATGCTTTTTCTTTCTCTTCACCCCACTTAAACCCAACGTCCTTCTTGATGACTTGGGCTATGCTACTAAAGTCTCTCACAAACCTCAGGTAAAAACTAGCAAGTCCATGAAAACTTCGAACTTTACTCACACTTGTTGGACTTGGCCAGTATTGAATCGCTCAAACCTTCTCTTCATCAACCTGTATCCCTCGTGCACTAATAACAAAACCAAGAAACACAAGCTTATCCGTGCAGAATGTGAACTTCTTAAGGTTAGCAAACAATGTTCTTTTTCGATGCACAACCAAAACATATTTTAAATGAATCAAGTGATCATCCAAGTTCTTGCTATAAATGAGGATATCGTCAAAATAGACAACCACAAATTTCCCAATGAAAGCATGCAAAACATGGTTCATTAGTCTCATGAAAGTGCTAGGTGCATTAGTTAATCTGAAAGGCATAACTAACTACTCATATAACCCATATTTTGTTTTGAATGTAGTTTTCCAGTCATCACCTTCTTTTATTCTAATTTGATGGTATCCACTTTTCAAATCAATTTTGGAAAAGATACAAGAATCATGCAACTCATCGAACATATCATCTAACCGAGGAATGTGATGATGATACTTTACTGTTATATTATTGATGGCTTGCGCAATCAACACACATCCTCCATGTCTCATCCTTCTTAGGAACCAAAATAATCGGAACGGCACATGGACTCAAGTTGTCCCTCACATATCCCTTTTCCATTAATTCACCAACTTGCTTTTGGAGTTCCTTTGTTTCCTTAGGATTACTTCTATAAGTGGGTCGGTTTGGAATGGTAGCACCAGAGACAAAATCAATTTGATGTTTGATCCCTCGGATAGGAGGCAACCCATTCGGAATTTCCTCGGGAAATACATCTTCAAATTCCTGCAAAAGTGAGACAATAGAACTAGGCAAAAAAGTGTCAAGTTGGTTAGAATTAAAAAGTGCCTCTTTATGTGGGGGTGTGGTCATAGGCTTGTTTAAGATCAATGCTTTCTTAACCTCACTTGTCCTTGCATAGAAATTGGTTTTTCTCTCCTTTTCTTTTAAATTTTCATTCACTTGCATTTTTGCATTCTCTTTCTTTTGCTCACTCTCTTTTTCAAGCTTTTTCTTTTATTCACTTTCTTTTTCACTCTTTTTCTTTGTTTCACTCTCTTTTTCACTTTTTTTTCTTTTGTTCACTATCTTTTTGCAACCTTACTTGATCTTCATAAACTTGACTTGGTGTCAAAGGAACAAGAGTGACGGTCCGTTGGTTGTGCATGAATGAATTCTTATTGGTGAATCCGTTGTGTTGAACCTTCCTATCAAATTGCCATGGTCTTCCTAATGACAAGTGACCGGCTTGCATTGACGAATGATGATGATCTACTATATTTTAATTTCGATATTTTGTTTTTTATTGATTATAAGCTTTATTTATATGTTACGTTAAAACTTTAATTTATTTGGTTTACTTGTGTTTTTTTTACTTTTTAATTTTTTTTTAATAATTTATTGATTTATTTATCTTTTTGTTTTAATTTTTCACTTAAAAATTTATAACTTTATTATATAATTCTAATAAATTTTAAACTAATTTTATATTACATTATAAAAAAAATTTTAACTTTGTAATTTTAATAAATTTTAACAATTTTCATATTATAAATATATAATATTATACATTATCTATAATTTTATATATAATTTAATAATTTATATAATTAAAATAAAAATTAAAACAATAAATTATAAAAAAAAAATTTTTACTTTGCCCGTATGGACTGGTTTGGCCCGTACGGCCATGCTGGGCCCGGACGGGCCAATCCCGCCATTCCTATAGGCCGTGCCCGGTCCAACTTTTTTAAACCGTGACTGGCCTGTCACGAAGCACGCCCGTGCTCAAAAAATGGGCGGGCCGGCCCGGCCCTGCCCATTTGACACCTCTAGATACAGCTGATGCTGTTGCTGCCGCTTCTGCCGATGCGGCAATTGATGTCATGTTGGCGACTACTACTGGTGCTACCGCTACTACTACCGTTGCCACTTTCACTGCCTCTAACTATATATATATATATATCTATATATATCTATCTATCTATTTGTGTATTTGTCTATTTATCTGTCTATCTAGCTATATATTTATTTGAATATCTAATTATCTATCTATTTGTAGTCTGTCTATCTATCAATCTATATATCTATTTGTATAAATATCTGTCTATCTATCTATCTATCCATCTATCTATCAATATATCTATCTTTTTGTCTATGTATACTCTATGTTTTTTTCTATCTATCTTTCAGTCTATTTATCAATCAAAGTATTTGTCTATATTTTTATATAGCTATATATCAATCTATATGTCTATCTATCTATATCAATCTATATATTTATTTATCAATCAGTCTATCTATTATATATCTATCTATCTATTTATCTATCTATCTGTCTATATATCTGTATTTATATTTATTGGTCTATCTATCTATATTTCCATCTATCTATCTGTCAATATATATATATATATACACATTCCTATCTATCTATGTATCTATATGTGTAGCTATCTATTTATCTATCTATTTGTCTATCTATCTATCTATCTAAAATTTTTTCAATATATCTATCTATTTTTCAATCTATCTGTATATCTTTCTAACTATTTATCTATCTTTTTGTCTAACAATATATAAATAAATTTTATTATTAATCTGTTTATGATTTTATCTATTATTCTGTCTATCAATCTATCTATTTAACTATTAATCTATCTATCAATATATTTATCTATCTATGTATCTATCTATATGTCTACCTATCTGTGCATCAAAATGTTTATCTATTTGTCTATCAATTTTTCCATTAATATGTTTATCTATTTGCCTATCAATCTGTCCATCAACCTATCTATCAAATTATGTATCTTTTTGTATATGTGTCTTTCTGTCTATCTATCATTCAATCTATTTGTTTTTTTGTTTGTCTCTCTATATTTCTATCTGTATGTCTATCTACATATTTGTATATCTAATTGCCTGCCTATCTAACTGTCTGGCAACGTGACTTCCAAACTTTATGTGTATCTTTCTATCTATTTGTTTGTTTGTTTGTATATCTATTTATCTATCTATCTATCTATCTGACTGTCTCTCTATCTCTCTCTTTCTCTCTCTACTTGTCTATCTAACTATCTATCTATCTATCTGTATATCTATCGATCTATCTATTTTTATATCTATCTATCTATCTATTTGTATATCTATCTATCTATTTGTATATCTATCTATCTATTTGTATATCTATCTATCTATCTATCTATCTATCTATGTATTTGTCTAATATACTATTTAAATTTTCATTAATCTGTTTATCTATCTATCTATCTATCAATCTATCTATAAGTATATCTATCTATTTATCAATTAATCTATCAAATTATCTATCAATTTGTCAATCAATCTATATGACTATTTATCTGTCTATCTATTTATTTTTTATATATCTGTCTGACTATATATATATATATATATATATATATATATATTTATTGATCTATCTATCTATCTTTTTCTCTATATGTCTATCTATTTATCTATCTATCTATCTATCTTTTTTACTATCTATCTATCTATTTATTTGTCTATCTATCTATCTATCTATATATCTATCTATTTGTATATCTATATTACTATTTATCTGTATATTTATTAGTATATCTATCCATCAATCTATCTATATATCTATTTGTATATCTATCTATTAATCTATCTATCAATTTGTCTATCTATTTGTCTATCTATTTTGTTATCTATTTGTATATCAATCTGTCTATCTATCTGTCTAACTATTTGTCTATCAATTTTTTAATCAATTTGTCTATCAATCTCTCTATCAATCAAATTATCAATCTATATATTATTCTATATATCAATCTATCTATCAATCTGTCTATTAATCTATCTTTATTTTGACTATTTATTTATTTATTTATCTGACTATTTATCTAACCATCTATATGTCTATCTATGTATATATCTATCTATCTTTCTATTTCTCTATTTATATATCTATCTATGTATTTGTCTCTCTATCTTTTAATTTATCTGTCCATCTTTCTATATATCTATCTCTTTATCTATGTATCTAACTATCTATGTATTTGTCTAAGCATGTATCTATCTATTTTTCTTTTAATATATCTATCTATCTATCTATTTGCAATCTATCTGTCTATCTATTTGTTTATCTATCTATCTATCTATCTGCTATCTATCTGTCTATCTATTTGTCTATCTATCTATCTATCTATTTATCTTTCTTTCTATCTATATATCTATTTATCTATCTATCTCTCAATCAATAAATCAATCAATCTATATATCTATTCGTCTGTCTAAAAATCTATCTATCAATTTATATATATGTTTGCGTATCTATTTATATTTCTATCTATCTGTCTATATATTTATCTTTCTCTCTTCCTACCTACATATCTTTCTATCTATCTATCTATCTATCTATCTATCTTTCTAACTAAATATCTATCTATCTATAAATATAGTTATCTATCGAACTATGTATCTATCTTTTTGTCTAACAATCTGTGTATCTATCCATCTATCTATATGTCTATCTGTCTATCTATCTATCTATTTATCTATCTATCTATTTATATATCTACTTATCTATTTGTCTATATTTCTATATATATATCTGTGTATCTTTCTGTCTAACTATATGTATATCTATGTATCTATCTTTGTGTCAATCTATCTATCATACTATCAATACAACTATATATATATATATATTTGTCTATCTATCTGCCAATCTAACTGTTTATCTATTTATTTATATGTTTTTCTTTATTTCATTCTATCTTTCTATCTATCTATCAGTCAATCAATCAATCTATCAATCTATCCATCAATCTACGTATCTTCTGTCAATCAATATGTCTATCAATCTATCTATCCATCAATCTATCAATCTATCTATCAATCTATCAATTTATCGATTTGTCTACCTATCAATCTGTATATCAAACCATCTATTTATCTATTTATCTATATGTCAATTTATCTAACTATAAATCTATCTATAAATCTATATATCTATCAATTTTGTATATATCTATCAATCTATCTATCAATCTATTTGTTTATCTGCCTATCTATCTATATATCTATTTATTTATCTATCAAATTTTTATCTATATTTTTATCTGTTTAACTATTTTCCTATCTAGCTTTATATTTATTCGTCTAAATATCTTTCTATTTTTTTATTTATCTTTCAATACATCTTTATATCTAGTAATTTATCTATCTAACTATGTATCTAGCTTTTTATCTTTCAATCTGTATATCTATCTATCTATTTACAATTCTATCTATCTATCTATCTATATTTCTATTTTTTTAATATTTTGTTGATCTATATATCTATTTATCTATCTATATGTCTTTCTATCTATACATCCAACTATCTATCTATCTATCTATCTATCTATATATCAATAATTTTATCCATCTATCTATCAATCTATCTATCAATCTGTTTATCAATTTGTCAATCTGTATATTTAACTATCATTCTATTTATCTGTCTATGAATCTATCTATCAATCTCACTATCTAATTATAGATATATCAGTCTAAATTTTAATTCATGTATGTGTATATCTGTCTATCCATTTGTCTATGTATGTGTCTATCTATCTATCTATCTTGGTATGATTCTATCTATATGTCTATCTTTTCGTATATCTATTTGTCTATCTATCTTTCTACATATCCTTCTATCAACCTCTATATCAATCTATCTGTCTATATTTCTATCTTTCTGTCTATTTATCTATATACCTCTCTTTCTTTCTTTTTATATATTTATATGTGTATCTATCTATCTGTCTATCTATCTATCTAACTATCTAACTAACTATCTATCTATCTATTTATCTATTTGTATGTTTATCTATATGCTAATCTATCTGTCTATTTATCAATATATCTAACTATCTATTTGTCTATCTATCTGTTTATCAATTTATCAATCAATTTGTCAATTAATTTATCTATCAATCTATTTATCTATCTACCTAATCATTTTTCTATTTATCTATCTATCTATCTATATGTCTATCTATCTATATATCTTTCTAACTATATGTTTATTTATTTTACTATATATCTATTTTTCTATATATATATATATATATATATATATATATTATCTATCTAACTATATATTTATATGTATATCTATCTATCTATCAGTCTATCTATATGTCTACTTAATTATCTATCTGGCTATCTATCTATTGATCTATTTATTGTTCTAATAATTTATCGATCTATTAGACTATCTATGTCTCTATTTATCTCTCTATCTCTCTGTCTCTCAATATATTTATCAATTTATCTATCAATCTTTCTATCATTCTAATTATGTATCAGTCTATCTATCTTTCACTCTATCAATCAATCAATCATCAATCTATCTATTTGTCTATCTATCAATCTATCTACCTGTATATCTATCTATATATCTATATTTTTATTTACCTATTTGTTTAACTATTTGTCTATCTATCTTTCTATCTATTTGTCTAACTATCTATCTATCTATTTATCAATTTATTCTTTAATCAATCTATCAATCAATCTATATAACTTTCTATCAATCTCTCTATTAATCTATCTATCAAATTGTCTATATATTTATCTATCTATTTGTTTGTCTATCTATCTTTTTATTTGTTTCTCTATCTATATGTATATTTATAAGTCTTTTTGTCTATCACTCTATCTACCTGCCTACCTGAATATCTGCCTACCTGAATGTATGTTTGTCAATCTGCAGATCTATCTCTCTAATTGTTTATCCATCTATTTATCTATTTGTATATCCAACTATCAATCTATCTATTTATTTTTCTAAAAGTCTGTTTGTCTATTTGACTATCAATCTTTTTGTCTGTATGTCTATCTATCAATCTATCAATATATCTATCTATCTGGCTATCTAACATATCTATTTGTCTATCTATCTGTCTATCTTTCTATCTATCTGTCTGTTTATTTATCTATCTTAAATGTGTCTTTCTTTCTTTCAATCTATATGCCTATATTTCTATCTATCTTTCAATCGATTTGTCTATCTTTCTATCTAACTATTTTTATATCTGTATATATATATATCTATATCTATATCTATATATAAACTATCTATAAATTTATATATCTATTTATCTATTTGTCTATCTATCTATCTATTTATATGTTTATCTAGATATCTATCTTGCTAACTCCTTATTTGTCTATCAATCTATCTAATTATCTATTTATCTATCTGCCGATCTAACTCTCTATCTATTTGTATATCTATTAGTCTATATTTCTGTCAATCTAACTAACTCTCTATCTACCATTCTAACTATCTATCTATCTTTCTATCGATCGTTCTATCAATTTGTCAATCAATTAATCAATCAATCTGCCTATCAATTTGTCTATCACATATCAATCTTTTTACTATCTTTCTATGTATGTATCTGTCTATATATTCTGTGTATCAATTTGTCTATCTATATGCTTATCAATCTTTCTAATTATCTTTTTTCAAAATATCTATGAATCTGTCAATCAATGTACCAATAATTCTATCTATTAATTTGTATAACAATCATTCTATCAATCTATCTATCTATTTGTTTATCAATTTGTTTATCAATCTATCTATCAAAATGCCTATCAATCTATCTATAAATTTATCTATCAATATGCCTTTTAATCTATTTATCTATCTATCTATGTAATTTTTTGTCTATCTATCTATCTATCTATCTGTATATCTATATCTATCTGTCTATCCAACTATCTCTATCTGTCTATGTATTTGTTTATGAATATGTTTATCTATCTATCTATCTATATCTCTCTCAATATTTCTTTCTATATTTCAATCAATTTGTCAATAATATGTCTAATAATCTATCAATTTATCTAACATTCAATATGTCAATTTATATAGCAATCAATTTATATATCTATCTGTCTATCTATTTGTTTGTTTATGAATCTATCTTTCAATCCATCTATCTATATTCTATCTATCTATCTATCTATCTTTCTTTCTATATGTCTATCTATATATCTATCAATCTATCTATATATCTATCTATTTGTCTATCAATCTGTGAATTACTATATCTCTCTATTTGTCTATCAATCCATCTATCAATCTACCTATAAAACTATTTATCTTTCTATTTATATGTCTTTCTATTTTGTTATCTTTAAATATGTTTGTTTGTTTGTGTGTCTATCTATCTTTCTATCTATCTTTAAATTTATCTATTTGTCTATCTATCTTTTACTTGTCTAATTGCCTGGCTGCATGACTGCTTGACTATATGTGTATCTTTCTATGTATCTGTTTGTTTGTTTGTCTATCTATTTATCTATCTATCTATCTATCTAAGTATATCTCTATCTATTTGTCGATCTTTCTATATATATGTCTATCTAATTGTTTATCTATCTATCTATCTTTCTTTCAATCTATCTATCTATCTACGTATTTTGTCTAATAATCTGTGTTTTTATTTGTCTATCTACTTGTTTATCTTTCAATCTATCTATCTATCTATTTATCTATCTATCTATTTATCAATTTGTCTATAAATATATCTATCAATCTCAAAAACAATCTATCTATCTATTTATATAAAAATCTTATATCAATTAATCAATCAATCTATCTGGCTATCAATCTATCTGGCTATCAATCTATCTATAAATATTTCAATCAATATGTAATTTAATCTACCTATCAAAGTGATAATTTATTTATCTATCTATATGTATGTCTATCAATCTATCAATCTATCAATCTATCAATCAATCTATCTGTCTGTCTGTTTGTTGTGTCTCTCTCTATCTCTCTATGCATCTATTTATTTGTCTATTTGTCTGTGTATATTTTACCTGCATGACTTGCCAGCCTAATTGACTACTTGATTGTATATATATATATATGTCTAATTATTTGTCTATCTTTCTGTTTGTCTATATATCTCTCTCTGTCAATTTATCTTTATATCTATTTATAGATCTATCTATTTATCTATCATTTTGTCTATCTATCATTGTATCTATCTATATTTATATATATATATATATCTATCTATCTATGTATTTTTCTATCTATATATACAACAATCTATATATAAATCTATTTGTCTACATATCTATCTAGTTAACATCTATATATATTTGTCTATTTATCTGTCTATCTATCAATCAATTTATCTTTTTATCTATTTGTATATCTATCTATTTATCAGTCTATCTATTTATTTATCTATTTGTCTATCAATCTAATTATCTATTTGTCTAAATATATGTTTATAAATTTTTCAATTAATTTGTCTATCAATCTCTATATCAATCAATCTAACTATCTATCAAATTATATTTCAATATGCCTATCAATCTATCAATCAATCTGTCAATCAATCTACTTATCAATCCATCTATCTATTTGACCATCTATCTATTTATTTTTCCATTTAACTATCTATCTTTGTATCTATCTATCAATCTTTCTATCTTTCTATCTGTCTATCTATCTATCCATCTATATATCTATCTATGTGTTTATCTATCTTTCTATCTATTAATCTATCTATCTATTTTTATATATATCTATCTCTATATATGTGTTTTAACTTTCTATGTATCTCTCGATGAAACTATCTATTTTTTTTTATCTGTCTGTCAGTCTTTTTTTATATCTATCTATCTATATATCTGCCTATCTATATATATATATATATATCTATCTATCTATCTGTGTATATGTCTGTCTATCTATCTATCTATTAGTTTGACTATATATCTATATTTCTATCTATCTATTTATCTAACTATTTATCTATGTATCAATCAATCTATCAATCTATTTTTCTATCTAACTAACTATCTATCTTTCTAATAATCTAATTATCTATCTATCTATGTATCTATTTATGTATCTATCAATATGCTTATCTATTTATCTATCTGTCTGTTTATCTATCTATCTATCTAGTTATATATTTCTATATCTTTATATATATGTATCTATATATATATCTATCTTTCTACTTTTATATCTATCTATCTATCTTTGTGTCTATCTATCTATCTAACTTTACAACTATATATGTGTGTGTGTGTGTGTGCGTGTCTTTCTATCTATCTACCAAATTATATGTCTATCTATCTATCTATATATCTATTTTTCTTTCATTCTTTTTAACTTTCTAACTATTTGTCAATCAATCTTTCAAATAATCTATCTATCAATCTATTTATCAATCTATCTATCAATGTATCTATTAATCTATCTATAAATTTATCTATCTATTTATCTATTTGTCTATCTATCTATCTATGTATCAATTTATCAATCTATTAATTTATCTATTTTTCTTTCTATAAATATGTATATCAAACTATAAATTAACCTGTCTATCAACCTATATATCTATCTTTATATAAATCTATCTATAAATATGTATATCTGTCTATATTTTATCTATCCATCCATCTATCTATCTATATATTTATTTTTTTTATCTATTTTCATATCTATCTATCTATATATCTATCTATCAAAATATCCTTTTATCTATCTATTCCTCTTTCTATATATCTATCTATTTGTTAATCTATCTATCTAACTATGTATCTATCTTTTTGTATAACTATCCATATATCTATCTATCGATATATAAGTGTATATATATATATATATATGTATCAATCTATTTGTCTTTCTATCTATATGTTTATCTATTAGAATATCTATCTATATATATATCGATCTATCTATTAATCTTTCTAATTGTCTAATAATCTGTTGATCTATCTGTGTATTTATCTGTCTATCTATCTATAAATCTATATATCGATCTATCTATCTATATGTGTGTCTATTTATCTATCTATATATCAATAATTCTATCCATCTATCTATTAATATGTCTATCAATCTATCTATCAATATGTCAATCTGCCTATTTAACTATCACTCTATCTATATGTATATGAATCTATGTATCAATCTCTTTATCTATTTGTATATCCATCAATCTAACTTTCTATATATGTATGTGTATATCTATCTATCTATGTGTTTCTCTCTGTGTATGTTATCTATCAATCTATTTATCTATCTATCTATCTATGTTTCATTCGATCTATATGTCTATCTATTGTATATCTATTTGTCTCTCTATCTTTTATTTTATCTTTTTATCTATCTGTCTATCAATCTATCTATCTATATTTTTACCTTACTATCTATCTGTTTATCTATCTATTTATCTATCTATCTATCTAACTACTATATACCTATCTGTCTGTCTGTCTGTCTGTATGTCTATCTACCTATATGTCAATATATCTGTCTATTTATTTATATTTCTATATAACTATCTATTTGTCTATCTAACATCTATCAATATGTCTATCAATATGTTTATAACCTATGTATAAATTTGTCTATCAATGTGTATATCAATTTGTATATCTATATATGTAATTATCTGTCTATCTATCTATATTTCTATCTATCTATTTGTTTATCTACTTACTATATATCTATCTACTACCTATCTATACTTATATCTATCTATATATTTATTATCTATAAATATGTCTATCTAAGAGACTTTCTAATTATCTATTTGTCTATCATATATCTATCTATTTGTCTAATAATTTAGCGATCTATCAGACTCTCTACATGTCTAATTATCTATCAACGTATGTCAAATCTATCATCAATCAATCTATCTATCTGTCTATCAATATGGTATATTTATATGTCTATCAATTTGTATATCTATCTATCAATATATTTATCAATCTATTTATTAATTCTTCTATCAATCAATCTATCAATCTATCTTTCAAAATGTCAATCTATTTGTTTAACAATTTGTGTATCAATTTGTCTATCTATCTATCTATTATTCTATCTATGTATCTATGTATTTATCTATCTATCTATCTATCTATCAATCATTTACTTTATCTATCTATCTATCTATCTATTTGACTATCAATCTATCAATCCATTTATTTATTTATCTATCTATCTATTTATCACTTTCTCTATCTATCTATCATTCTATCTATATTTTATTTATCAATTTATTTATCTATTATCTATATATTTGTCTAAACATCTATCTATCTATTTATCAATATAATTATCAATCTTTCTATCACACTGTCTATCTATCCACTATATCAATCTCCCTATTAATATATCAATCAAATTGTCAATATATTTTGTCTATCTGTCTGTCTATTTATTTGTTTGTATGTCTTTTTGTTTGTTTATCTATCTGTCTGTGTATTTGCATGTTTGCATGTTTATCTGTCTATCTACCAACCTTCTGAATATATTCCTACCTGAATGTCTTTTTGTGTCTCTGAATTTCCTATCTATTTGTCTATGTATCTATGTATATATCTATCTATTTTTCTAACTATCTAACTATCTATTTGACTGGCCATCTATTTTTCTGTATGACTTATCTGTCTATATCTCTAAATGTCAATCTATCTTTCTATCTAACTATCTATTTATCAATCTATATGTCTATCTATCTATCTATCTATCTATCTATCTATGTGTCTGTCTATAGTTTTATCTGTCTATCTATCTATCTATCTATCTTTTAACTATCTCTCTATTTTTTTGTCTTGTATGTGTCTATCTTTCTATCTGTATGTCTATCTTTAACTATCTATCTATTAGTCAAAATGTAATATCTTTCTATCTGTATGTCGCCTGTCTATCTATATTTCTATCTATCTATTTGTTTATCTACTTACTATATATCTATTTTTCATCTATATATTATCTATCTATCTAACTACCCATCTATAATTATATCTATCTATCTGTATATCTATTTATCTATCATATGTCTATCTAAGAGACTTTATAATTATCTATTTTTCTTCTATCTAAAATATCTATCTTTTGTCTAATAATTTTTTGATCTATCAGACTCTTTTTATATATATTTATCTATCTATCTATCTATATGTTTATCTAGATATCTTCTATCTATCTCTATTTTTGTCTATCTATATATTTTACTATCTATTTATCTATCTATTGATCTATCCGTCTTTCTATTCGTCTTCTATTTTTATCTATCTGTCTATCTATTTATCGATTAATCTATCTATAAATCTATTAATCAATCTATCTATTAATCTTTATTTCAATCTGCCTATCAATTAATCTATAAATTTGTCTATCAACATATCAATGTATTTTGTTTATCTTTTTATCTATCTATCTATGTATCAATCTCTCT
>JAREIK010000002.1:46956-88944 GCA_029783825.1 Sapria himalayana
AGATAAAAAATAGATAGGTAGATTGATAGAAAGTTAGATAGGCAAAATATAGATAGATAGATTATTGACATATGGATAGACAGGTAGATAGATATATAGATATACAGATTGTTATAATGAAAATAGATAAATATTGAGGACATTATGAGTAGACAAATAATAAATAAATAGATATACAAATAGATAGTCAGATAGATAGATAGTTAGATAGATAGATAGATAGATAGTCAGAAGATAAATAGATAGATAGTTGAGAGATAGATAGATAGATAAATAGACATATAGATAAAAAGATAAATAGATAGATATACAGATAGATATGATAGATAAATAGATAAAAATGATAGGATAGATAGATAGATAAACAAATATATATACAATAGATAGATAGATTGACATACAGATAAACCTATTGATATAAAGATCGATAAATTAATAGATAGAGAAAGAGATAGATAGATAGTTAGTTAGTTAGTTAGCAAGATACACAAATAGATAGACATATTATTATATAGATAGATAAATAGATATATATATAGATATAACGATAGATAGACTGAATGATCGATAGAAAGATATATAGATATATAGATAGGCAGGAAGACAGACAGATAGATTGATAGAATGATAGATAGATAGACATATAGATAGATAGTTAGATAGACTCATAGATAGATAGATAGATTGATAGATAGATAGACAGACACATAGACAAACATATATTGAGAAACATAGATAGACAAATAGATAGATAAATAAATACATAGATTGATAGACAAACAGATAGATAGATAGACACGTATATAGACATATAGATAGATTGCCAAATATACAAATAGGTAGATAAAGAAAATAGATAGAAAGTCAGGTTGGTAGCTAGATAGATAGAAAGATATATAGATAGAAAGATAGACAAATAGATAGATAGAAATATAGTAAAATAGATAGATAGATAGATAAATAGACAGATAGATAGATAGACAGATAGATAGACATATTGATAGAAATATAGATAGAAATATAGGTAGAAAGATATATAGACAGATAAATAGACACATAGATATAAAGATAGAAAGATAGATAGATAGACAAACAGACAAAAAAATTCAGATAGCTAATTTTTCATACAGATTGATAAATAGACAGATTGACAGATAGATAGATAGACAAAAATAAAGAAAGAAAGATTGATTGATAGATTGATTGATAGATTGATAGATAGATAGATTGTTAGATAGATAGATAGAGAGATAGATAGAGATATAGATAGATATAAAGATAGATGGATATATTCACATATAGATAGAGAGAAAGATAGTCAGATAGATATGTAGATAGATAGATAGATAAGATAGATAATTAGATAAATATATAGATAGAAAGATAGATAGAGAGAGATACATACATGTAGATAAATAGACACACAACCAAAAAGGCATATAGATAGACACACAGATTAATACATAGAAAAACATATAGACATACTGAAAGATAAACAGATTGATATATAGATATATAAATAGATATATAGAATGATTTATAGATAGATAGAAAAACACATATTTAGATAGATTGATTGATTGATAGACTGATTGATAGACAAATTGATAGAAAAATTGGTAAACAGATAGATAGACAAATATATAAAGAGATTAGTAAATCGATAGATAGATAAACAGATAGCCAGTTAGATAGATAGATTAATTGATAGATAAATTAGTAGATAGATATGCAAATAGATATACATGTAGAAAGAATTATAGATATGCAGAATGATATCCACATAGATATTCATATAGATAGATAGATAGATATAAAAATAGATAGATTGATATAGAGACAAATACATATATAGATAAATAAATAGATAGATATACAAATAGATAAACATATTTAGAGATAGTTTGAATGAGAAATAAATAGACATAGATAAATATATAATAGATAGGTAGATTGATTTATAGACTGGTTGATATATACATAGATATATAGATTAATAGATAGATCAAAAGAAAAATAGAAAGATATATAGATTTAAAGACAGATACATAAAACATAGATAGACATATAGATACACAAATAAATAGGTAGATAGATAGACAAAAAAATAGACAAATATAATAGAAAGCTAGAAAAACTTATAGATAGATCGATAAACAGACATACAAAAGAAAGATAAATAAATAGATAAATAGAAAGATTGATTGATTGATTGATTGATAAATAGATAGTTAGATAAATAAATAGATTTATATCCTGATATATTGATAGACAGAAAGACATATAGATAGATAGATAGATAGACAAACACATAAACAAATAGATAGTTAGCCAGATAGAAAGACTAAAGATAGACAAACACATAGAGTGACAGACATATAGATGGATAGATAAATTTATAGATAGATAGATAGATAAATAGATAGATACATAGATAGATTTATATATAAATTAATAGATAAATTGATTGAGAGATTGATAAATAGATAGATAGATAGAAAGATAGACAGATAGATTGGTAGATAAATAGAAACATAGATAGACAGATAAATAGATAGTTATATAGACATGTAGATAGGCAGATATATAACCAGATAGAAATACATATAGATAGATAGATTAAAAAATAGATAAATAGATTGATAGCTAGATATATAGATGGATAAAGAGATAGAAAGATAGCTAGATAGAAAAATAGATAGATAGATAGACAGACAGACAAATAGATATATAGATAGACAGAAAAATAATTAGATAAATAGATAGGTAGATTGATAGATAGATATCCCAAAAGATAGATAGATAGATATACAGATAGATAGACAGATTAATACATAGATTGATATATATATTTATAGACAAATTGATGGATTGATAGAATGATAGAATAATAGATTTATAGATTGATAGAAAGTTAGAAGGATAGATAGTCTGATAAATAGACAGAAAGATGGACAGAAAGATAGTAGACATATAAACAGATAGATTGATAAATAATATAAATAAAAAGAGATAGATTTAATGATAGATTTATAGATAGACTGATATATAGAATGATAGATATATTGATAGATTAAAATATAGATTGATAGATTGATTGATAGCCAAATTGTTGGAAAGATTTATAGACAGATTGAGATATATATAGATGGAAAATTGATAGATAGATACATAGACAAATTTCTATACAGATACATATTTAGATAGACAAATAGATAGATAAATAGATAGATAGAAAGATAGACTAATTGATAAATAGATCGATAGACAAACAGATTGAAGATATCTAAATATATAGATAGATAGATATATAAAGAGACAGATTGATAGATATATTCATAGGAAATTGTTTGACTAATAGATTTACAAATATATAAATAGATTAATACTCAGATTGATAGATATATTTATAGATAGTTTGATACAATATTGATAGATAGGTCGATCGACATATTGATAGATAGATAGATATACATTTTGTTAGAAAGATTGATAGATAGTGTTATATATAGAATGATTGATAAATTCATAGATAGATTGATAGAAATATAATTAAACAAATTGATAGACTAATAGATAGAGAGATTGATACATAGATAGATAGATAAAAAGATAAACAAATACATTGATATGTTGATAGACAAATTTATAGATTAATTGATAGGCAGATTGAAATAAAGATTAATAGATAGATTGATTAATAGATTTATAGATAGATTAATCGATAAATAGATAGACATATAGATAAAAAATAGAAAGACGAATAGAAAGACGGATAGATCAATAGATAGATAAATAGATAGTAAAATATATAGATAGACAAAAATAGAGATAGATAGATAGATATCTAGATAAACATATAGATAGATAGATAGATAAATATATATAAAAAGAGTCTGATAGATCAAAAAATTATTAGACAAATAGATAGATATTTAGATAGAAAAATAGATAATTATAAAGTCTCTTAGATAGACATATTGATAGATAAATAGATATACAGATAGATAGATATAATTATAGATGGGTAGTTAGATAGATAGATTAATATATAGATAGAAAAATAGATATATAGTAAGTAGATAAACAAATAGATATATAGAAATATAGATAGACAGGCAGACATACAGATAGAAAGATATACATTTTGACTAATAGATAGATAGTTAAAAGATATACATACAGATAGAAAGATAGACACATACAAGACAAACAAAAAAATAGAGAGATAGTTAAAAGATAGATAGATAGATAGATAGACAGATAAACTTATAGACAGACACATAGATAGATAGATAGATAGATAGATAGATAGATAGACATATAGATTGATAAATAGATAGTTAGATAGAAAGATAGATTGACATTTAGATATATAGACAGATAGTCATACAGACAAATAGATGGCCAGTCAAATAGATAGTTAGATAGTTAGAAAAATAGATAGATATATACATAGATACATAGACAAATAGATAGAAATTCATAGACACAAAAAGACATTCAGGTAGGAATATATTCAGGAAGGTTGGTAGATAGACAGATAAACATACAAACATGCAAATACATAGACAGATAGATAAACAAACAAAAAGACATACAAACAAATAAATAGACAGACAGATAGACAAATATATTGACAATTTGATTGATATATTAATAGGGAGATTGATATAGTGATAGATAGACAGTGTGATAGAAAGATTGATAATTATATTGATAAATAGATAGATAGATAGTTAGACAAATATATAGATAAATAGATAAATAAATTGATAAATAAAAATATAGATAGAATGATAGATAGATAGAGAAAGTGATAAATAGATAGATAGATAAATAAATAAATGGATTGATAGATTGATAGTCAAATAGATAGATAGATAGATAGATAAAGTAAATGATTGATAGATAGATAGATAGATAGATAAATACATAGATACATAGATAGAATAATAGATAGATAGATAGACAAATTGATACACAAATTGTTAAACAAATAGATTGACATTTTGAAAGATAGATTGATAGATTGATTGATAGAAGAATTAATAAATAGATTGATAATATATTGATAGATAGATAGATATACAAATTGATAGACATATAAATATACATATTGATAGACAGATAGATTGATTGATTGATTGATAGATTGACATATCGTTTGATAGATAATTAGACATGTAGAGAGTCTGATAGATCGATAAATTATTAGACAAATAGATAGATATATAGATAGACAAATAGATAATTAGAAAGTCTCTTAGATAGACATATTTATAGATAAATAAATATATAGATAGATATAAGTATAGATAGGTAGTTAGATAGATATATAGTAAGTAGATAAACAAATAGATAGATAGAAATATAGATAGATAGACAGATAATTACATATATAGATATACAAATTGATATACAAATTGATAGACAAATTTATACATAGATTAATAAACATATTGATAGACATATTGATAGATAGTTAGATAGACAAATAGATAGTTATATAGAAATATAAATAAATAGACAGATATATTGACATATAGGTAGATAGACATACAGACAGACAGACAGACAGATAGGTATATAGTTAGTTAGATAGATAGATAGATAAATAGATAGATAAACAGATAGATAGTAAGGTAAAAATATAGATAGATAGATTGATAGACAGATAGATAAAAAGATAAAATAAAAGATAGAGAGATAAATAGATATACAAATAGATAGACATATAGATCGAATGAAACATAGATAGATAGATAGATAAATAGATTGATAGATACATACACAGAGAGAAACACATAGATAGATAGATATACACATACATATATAGAAAGTTAGATTGATGGATATACAAATAGATAAAGAGATTGATACATAGATTCATATACATATAGATAGAGTGATAGTTAAATAGGCAGATTGACATATTGATAGATAGATTGATAGACATATTAATAGATAGATGGATAGAATTATTGATATATAGATAGATAAATAGACACACATATAGATAGATAGATCGATATATAGATTTATAGATAGATAGACAGATAAATACACAGATAGATCAACAGATTATTAGACAATTAGAAAGATTAATAGATAGATCGATATATATATAGATAGATATTCTAATAGATAAACATATAGATAGAAAGACAAATAGATTGATACATATATATATATATACACTTATATATCGATAGATAGATATATGGATAGTTATACAAAAAGATAGATACATAGTTAGATAGATAGATTAACAAATAGATAGATATATAGAAAGAGGAATAGATAGATAAAAGGATATTTTGATAGATAGATATATAGATAGATAGATATGAAAATAGATAAAAAAATAAATATATAGATAGATAGATGGATGGATAGATAAAATATAGACAGATATACATATTTATAGATAGATTTATATAAAGATAGATATATAGGGTGATAGACAGGTTAATTTATAGTTTGATATACATATTTATAGAAAGAAAAATAGATAAATTAATAGATTGATAAATTGATACATAGATAGATAGATAGACAAATAGATAAATAGATAGATAAATTTATAGATAGATTAATAGATACATTGATAGATAGATTGATAAATAGATTGATAGATAGATTATTTGAAAGATTGATTGACAAATAGTTAAAAAGTTAAAAAGAATGAAAGAAAAATAGATATATAGATAGATAGATAGACATATAATTTGGTAGATAGATAGAAAGACACGCACACACACACACACACATATATAGTTGTAAAGTTAGATAGATAGATAGACACAAAGATAGATAGATAGATATAAAAGTAGAAAGATAGATAGATATATAGATACATATATATAAAGATATAGAAATATATAACTAATAGATAGATAGATAAACAGACAGATAGATAAATAGATAAGCATATTGATAGATACATAAATAGATACATAGATAGATAGATAATTAGATTATTAGAAAGATAGATAGTTAGTTAGATAGAAAAATAGATTGATAGATTGATTGATACATAGATAAATAGTTAGATAAATAGATAGATAGAAATATAGATATATAGTCAAACTAATAGATAGATAGATAGACAGACAGATACACAGATAGATAGATAGATATATATATATATATATATATAGATAGGCAGATATATAGATAGATAGATATAAAAAAAGACTGACAGACAGATAAAAAAAAATAGATAGTTTCATCGAGAGATACATAGAAAGTTAAAACACATATATAGAGATAGATATATATAAAAATAGATAGATAGATTAATAGATAGAAAGATAGATAAACACATAGATAGATATATAGATGGATAGATAGATAGACAGATAGAAAGATAGAAAGATTGATAGATAGATACAAAGATAGATAGTTAAATGGAAAAATAAATAGATAGATGGTCAAATAGATAGATGGATTGATAAGTAGATTGATTGACAGATTGATTGATAGATTGATAGGCATATTGAAATATAATTTGATAGATAGTTAGATTGATTGATATAGAGATTGATAGACAAATTAATTGAAAAATTTATAAACATATATTTAGACAAATAGATAATTAGATTGATAGACAAATAGATAAATAAATAGATAGACTGATAAATAGATAGATATACAAATAGATAAAAAGATAAATTGATTGATAGATAGACAGATAAATAGACAAATATATATAGATGTTAACTAGATAGATATGTAGACAAATAGATTTATATATAGATTGTTGTATATATAGATAGAAAAATACATAGATAGATAGATATATATATATATATAAATATAGATAGATACAATGATAGATAGACAAAATGATAGATAAATAGATAGATCTATAAATAGATATAAAGATAAATTGACAGAGAGAGATATATAGACAAACAGAAAGATAGACAAATAATTAGACATATATATATATACAATCAAGTAGTCAATTAGGCTGGCAAGTCATGCAGGTAAAAATATACACAGACAAATAGACAAATAAATAGATGCATAGAGAGATAGAGAGAGACACAAACAAACAGACAGACAGATAGATTGATTGATAGATTGATAGATTGATAGATTGATAGACATACATATAGATAGATAAATAAATTATCACTTTGATAGGTAGATTAAATTACATATTGATTGAAATATTTATAGATAGATTGATAGCCAGATAGATTGATAGCCAGATAGATTGATTGATTAATTGATATAAGATTTTTATATAAATAGATAGATAGATTGTTTTTGAGATTGATAGATATATTTATAGACAAATTGATAAATAGATAGATAGATAAATAGATAGATAGATAGATTGAAAGATAAACAAGTAGATAGACAAATAAAAACACAGATTATTAGACAAATACGTAGATAGATAGATAGATTGAAAGAAAGAAAGATAGATAGATAGATAAACAATTAGATAGACATATATATAGAAAGATCGACAAATAGATAGAGATATACTTAGATAGATAGATAGATAAATAGATAGACAAACAAACAAACAGATACATAGAAAGATACACATATAGTCAAGCAGTCATGCAGCCAGGCAATTAGACAAGTAAAAGATAGATAGACAAATAGATAAATTTAAATATAGATAGAAAGATAGATAGACACACAAACAAACAAACATATTTAAAGATAACAAAATAGAAAGACATATAAATAGAAAGATAAATAGTTTTATAGGTAGATTGATAGATGGATTGATAGACAAATAGATAGATATAGTAATTCACAGATTGATAGACAAATAGATAGATATATAGATAGATTGATAGATATATAGATAGACATATAGAAAGAAAGATAGATAGATAGATAGATAGAAATATAGATAGATGGATTGAAAGATAGATTCATAAACAAACAAATAGATAGACAGATAGATATATAAATTGATTGCTATATAAATTGACATATTGAATGTTAGATAAATTGATAGATTATTAGACATATTTATTGACAAATTGATTGAAATATAGAAAGAAATATTGAGAGAGATATAGATAGATAGATAGATAAACATATTCATAAACAAATACATAGACAGATAGAGATAGTTGGATAGACAGATAGATATATAGATATACAGATAGATAGATAGATAGATAGACAAAAAATTACATAGATAGATAGATAAATAGATTAAAAGGCATATTGATAGATAAATTTATAGATAGATTGATAGGCATTTTGATAGATAGATTGATAAACAAATTGATAAACAAATAGATAGATAGATTGATAGAATGATTGTTATACAAATTAATAGATAGAATTATTGGTACATTGATTGACAGATTCATAGATATTTTGAAAAAAGATAATTAGAAAGATTGATAAGCATATAGATAGACAAATTGATACACAGAATATATAGACAGATACATACATAGAAAGATAGTAAAAAAGATTGATATGTTGATAGACAAATTGATAGGCAGATTGATTGATTAATTGATTGACAAATTGATAGAACGATCGATAGAAAGATAGATAGATAGTTAGAATGGTAGATAGAGAGTTAGTTAGATTGACAGAAATATAGACTAATAGATATACAAATAGATAGAGAGTTAGATCGGCAGATAGATAAATAGATAATTAGATAGATTGATAGACAAATAAGGAGTTAGCAAGATAGATATCTAGATAAACATATAAATAGATAGATAGATAGACAAATAGATAAATAGATATATAAATTTATAGATAGTTTATATATAGATATAGATATAGATATATATATACAGATATAAAAATAGTTAGATAGAAAGATAGACAAATCGATTGAAAGATAGATAGAAATATAGGCATATAGATTGAAAGAAAGAAAGACACATTTAAGATAGATAAATAAACAGACAGATAGATAGAAAGATAGACAGATAGATAGACAAATAGATATGTTAGATAGCCAGATAGATAGATATATTGATAGATTGATAGATAGACATACAGACAAAAAGATTGATAGTCAAATAGACAAACAGACTTTTAGAAAAATAAATAGATAGATTGATAGTTGGATATACAAATAGATAAATAGATGGATAAACAATTAGAGAGATAGATCTGCAGATTGACAAACATACATTCAGGTAGGCAGATATTCAGGTAGGCAGGTAGATAGAGTGATAGACAAAAAGACTTATAAATATACATATAGATAGAGAAACAAATAAAAAGATAGATAGACAAACAAATAGATAGATAAATATATAGACAATTTGATAGATAGATTAATAGAGAGATTGATAGAAAGTTATATAGATTGATTGATAGATTGATTAAAGAATAAATTGATAAATAGATAGATAGATAGTTAGACAAATAGATAGAAAGATAGATAGACAAATAGTTAAACAAATAGGTAAATAAAAATATAGATATATAGATAGATATACAGGTAGATAGATTGATAGATAGACAAATAGATAGATAGATTGATTGATTGATTGATAGAGTGAAAGATAGATAGACTGATACATAATTAGAATGATAGAAAGATTGATAGATAAATTGATAAATATATTGAGAGACAGAGAGATAGAGAGATAAATAGAGACATAGATAGTCTAATAGATCGATAAATTATTAGAACAATAAATAGATCAATAGATAGATAGCCAGATAGATAATTAAGTAGACATATAGATAGACTGATAGATAGATAGATATACATATAAATATATAGTTAGATAGATAATATATATATATATATATATATATATATAGAAAAATAGATATATAGTAAAATAAATAAACATATAGTTAGAAAGATATATAGATAGATAGACATAGATAGATAGATAGATAAATAGAAAAATGATTAGGTAGATAGATAAATAGATTGATAGATAAATTAATTGACAAATTGATTGATAAATTGATAAACAGATAGATAGACAAATAGATAGATAGATATATTGATAAATAGACAGATAGATTAGCATATAGATAAACATACAAATAGATAAATAGATAGATAGATAGTTAGTTAGATAGTTAGATAGATAGATAGACAGATAGATAGATACACATATAAATATATAAAAAGAAAGAAAGAGAGGTATATAGATAAATAGACAGAAAGATAGAAATATAGACAGATAGATTGATACAGAGGTTGATAGAAGGATATGTAGAAAGATAGATAGACAAATAGATATACGAAAAGATAGACATATAGATAGAATCATACCAAGATAGATAGATAGATAGACACATACATAGACAAATGGATAGACAGATATACACATACATGAATTAAAATTTAGACTGATATATCTATAATTAGATAGTGAGATTGATAGATAGATTCATAGACAGATAAATAGAATGATAGTTAAATATACAGATTGACAAATTGATAAACAGATTGATAGATAGATTGATAGATAGATGGATAAAATTATTGATATATAGATAGATAGATAGATAGATAGTTGGATGTATAGATAGAAAGACATATAGATAGATAAATAGATATATAGATCAACAAAATATTAAAAAAATAGAAATATAGATAGATAGATAGATAGAATTCTAAATAGATAGATAGATATACAGATTGAAAGATAAAAAGCTAGATACATAGTTAGATAGATAAATTACTAGATATAAAGATGTATTGAAAGATAAATAAAAAAATAGAAAGATATTTAGACGAATAAATATAAAGCTAGATAGGAAAATAGTTAAACAGATAAAAATATAGATAAAAATTTGATAGATAAATAAATAGATATATAGATAGATAGGCAGATAAACAAATAGATTGATAGATAGATTGATAGATATATACAAAATTGATAGATATATAGATTTATAGATAGATTTATAGTTAGATAAATTGACATATAGATAAATAGATAAATAGATGGTTTGATATACAGATTGATAGGTAGACAAATCGATAAATTGATAGATTGATAGATAGATTGATAGATTGATGGATAGATAGATTGATAGACATATTGATTGACAGAAGATACGTAGATTGATGGATAGATTGATAGATTGATTGATTGACTGATAGATAGATAGAAAGATAGAATGAAAGAAAGAAAAACATATAAATAAATAGATAAACAGTTAGATTGGCAGATAGATAGACAAATATATATATATATATAGTTGTATTGATAGTATGATAGATAGATTGACACAAAGATAGATACATAGATATACATATAGTTAGACAGAAAGATACACAGATATATATATAGAAATATAGACAAATAGATAAGTAGATATATAAATAGATAGATAGATAAATAGATAGATAGATAGACAGATAGACATATAGATAGATGGATAGATACACAGATTGTTAGACAAAAAGATAGATACATAGTTCGATAGATAACTATATTTATAGATAGATAGATATTTAGTTAGAAAGATAGATAGATAGATAGATAGATAGATAGAAAGATATGTAGGTAGGAAGAGAGAAAGATAAATATATAGACAGATAGATAGAAATATAAATAGATACGCAAACATATATATAAATTGATAGATAGATTTTTAGACAGACGAATAGATATATAGATTGATTGATTTATTGATTGAGAGATAGATAGATAAATAGATATATAGATAGAAAGAAAGATAAATAGATAGATAGATAGATAGACAAATAGATAGACAGATAGATAGCAGATAGATAGATAGATAGATAAACAAATAGATAGACAGATAGATTTCAAATAGATAGATAGATAGATATATTAAAAGAAAAATAGATAGATACATGCTTAGACAAATACATAGATAGTTAGATACATAGATAAAGAAATAGATATATAGAAAGATGGACAGATAAATTAAAAGATAGAGAGACAAATACATAGATAGATATATAAATAGAGAAATAGAAAGATAGATAGATATATACATAGATAGACATATATATGGTTAGATAAATAGTCAGATAAATAAATAAATAAATAGTCAAAATAAAGATAGATTAATAGACAGATTGATAGATAGATTGATATATAGAATAATATATAGATTGATAATTTGATTGATAGAGAGATTGATAGACAAATTGATTAAAAAATTGATAGACAAATAGTTAGACAGATAGATAGACAGATTGATATACAAATAGATAACAAAATAGATAGACAAATAGATAGACAAATTGATAGATAGATTAATAGATAGATATACAAATAGATATATAGATAGATTGATGGATAGATATACTAATAAATATACAGATAAATAGTAATATAGATATACAAATAGATAGATATATAGATAGATAGATAGATAGATAGATAGACAAATAAATAGATAGATAGATAGTAAAAAAGATAGATAGATAGATAGATAAATAGATAGACATATAGAGAAAAAGATAGATAGATAGATCAATAAATATATATATATATATATATATATATATAGTCAGACAGATATATAAAAAATAAATAGATAGACAGATAAATAGTCATATAGATTGATTGACAAATTGATAGATAATTTGATAGATTAATTGATAAATAGATAGATATACTTATAGATAGATTGATAGATAGATAGATAGATAAACAGATTAATGAAAATTTAAATAGTATATTAGACAAATACATAGATAGATAGATAGATAGATAGATATACAAATAGATAGATAGATATACAAATAGATAGATAGATATACAAATAGATAGATAGATAGATATAAAAATAGATAGATCGATAGATATACAGATAGATAGATAGATAGTTAGATAGACAAGTAGAGAGAGAAAGAGAGAGATAGAGAGACAGTCAGATAGATAGATAGATAGATAAATAGATATACAAACAAAAAAACAAATAGATAGAAAGATACACATAAAGTTTGGAAGTCACGTTGCCAGACAGTTAGATAGGCAGGCAATTAGATATACAAATATGTAGATAGACATACAGATAGAAATATAGAGAGACAAACAAAAAAACAAATAGATTGAATGATAGATAGACAGAAAGACACATATACAAAAAGATACATAATTTGATAGATAGGTTGATGGACAGATTGATAGGCAAATAGATAAACATATTAATGGAAAAATTGATAGACAAATAGATAAACATTTTGATGCACAGATAGGTAGACATATAGATAGATACATAGATAGATAAATATATTAATAGATAGATTAATAGTTAAATAGATAGATTGATAGACAGAATAATAGATAAAATCATAAACAGATTAATAATAAAATTTATTTATATATTGTTAGACAAAAAGATAGATAAATAGTTAGAAAGATATACAGATAGATTGAAAAATAGATAGATATATTGAAAAAATTTTAGATAGATAGATAGATAGACAAATAGATAGATAAATAGATAGCTACACATATAGATACATAGATAGATAGGAATGTGTATATATATATATATATATATTGACAGATAGATAGATGGAAATATAGATAGATAGACCAATAAATATAAATACAGATATATAGACAGATAGATAGATAAATAGATAGATAGATATATAATAGATAGACTGATTGATAAATAAATATATAGATTGATATAGATAGATAGACATATAGATTGATATATAGCTATATAAAAATATAGACAAATACTTTGATTGATAAATAGACTGAAAGATAGATAGAAAAAAACATAGAGTATACATAGACAAAAAGATAGATATATTGATAGATAGATGGATAGATAGATAGACAGATATTTATACAAATAGATATATAGATTGATAGATAGACAGACTACAAATAGATAGATAATTAGATATTCAAATAAATATATAGCTAGATAGACAGATAAATAGACAAATACACAAATAGATAGATAGATATATATAGATATATATATATATATAGTTAGAGGCAGTGAAAGTGGCAACGGTAGTAGTAGCGGTAGCACCAGTAGTAGTCGCCAACATGACATCAATTGCCGCATCGGCAGAAGCGGCAGCAACAGCATCAGCTGTATCTAGAGGTGTCAAATGGGCAGGGCCGGGCCGGCCCGCCCATTTTTTGAGCACGGGCGTGCTTCGTGACAGGCCAGTCACGGTTTAAAAAAGTTGGACCGGGCACGGCCTATAGGAATGGCGGGATTGGCCCGTCCGGGCCCAGCATGGCCGTACGGGCCAAACCAGTCCATACGGGCAAAGTAAATTTTTTTTTTTATAATTTATTGTTTTAATTTTTATTTTAATTATATAAATTATTAAATTATATATAAAATTATAGATAATGTATAATATTATATATTTATAATATGAAAATTGTTAAAATTTATTAAAATTACAAAGTTAAAATTTTTTTTATAATGTAATATAAAATTAGTTTAAAATTTATTAGAATTATATAATAAAGTTATAAATTTTTAAGTGAAAAATTAAAACAAAAAGATAAATAAATCAATAAATTATTAAAAAAAAATTAAAAAGTAAAAAAAACACAAGTAAACCAAATAAATTAAAGTTTTAACGTAACATATAAATAAAGCTTATAATCAATAAAAAACAAAATATCGAAATTAAAATATAGTAGATCATCATCATTCGTCAATGCAAGCCGGTCACTTGTCATTAGGAAGACCATGGCAATTTGATAGGAAGGTTCAACACAACGGATTCACCAATAAGAATTCATTCATGCACAACCAACGGACCGTCACTCTTGTTCCTTTGACACCAAGTCAAGTTTATGAAGATCAAGTAAGGTTGCAAAAAGATAGTGAACAAAAGAAAAAAAAAGTGAAAAAGAGAGTGAAAAAAAGAAAAAGAGTGAAAAAGAAAGTGAATAAAAGAAAAAGCTTGAAAAAGAGAGTGAGCAAAAGAAAGAGAATGCAAAAATGCAAGTGAATGAAAATTTAAAAGAAAAGGAGAGAAAAACCAATTTCTATGCAAGGACAAGTGAGGTTAAGAAAGCATTGATCTTAAACAAGCCTATGACCACACCCCCACATAAAGAGGCACTTTTTAATTCTAACCAACTTGACACTTTTTTGCCTAGTTCTATTGTCTCACTTTTGCAAAAATTTGAAGATGTATTTCCCGAGGAAATTCCGAATGGGCTGCCTCCTATCCGAGGGATCAAACATCAAATTGATTTTGTCTCTGGTGCTACCATTCCAAACCGACCCACTTATAGAAGTAATCCTAAGGAAACAAAGGAACTCCAAAAGCAAGTTGGTGAATTAATGGAAAAGGGATATGTGAGGGACAACTTGAGTCCATGTGCCGTTCCGATTATTTTGGTTCCTAAGAAGGATGAGACATGGAGGATGTGTGTTGATTGCGCAAGCCATCAATAATATAACAGTAAAGTATCATCATCACATTCCTCGGTTAGATGATATGTTCGATGAGTTGCATGATTCTTGTATCTTTTCCAAAATTGATTTGAAAAGTGGATACCATCAAATTAGAATAAAAGAAGCTGATGACTGGAAAACTACATTCAAAACAAAATATGGGTTATATGAGTAGTTAGTTATGCCTTTCAGATTAACTAATGCACCTAGCACTTTCATGAGACTAATGAACCATGTTTTGCATGCTTTCATTGGGAAATTTGTGGTTGTCTATTTTGACGATATCCTCATTTATAGCAAGAACTTGGATGATCACTTGATTCATTTAAAATATGTTTTGGTTGTGCATCGAAAAAGAACATTGTTTGCTAACCTTAAGAAGTTCACATTCTGCACGGATAAGCTTGTGTTTCTTGGTTTTGTTATTAGTGCACGAGGGATACAGGTTGATGAAGAGAAGGTTTGAGCGATTCAATACTGGCCAAGTCCAACAAGTGTGAGTAAAGTTCGAAGTTTTCATGGACTTGCTAGTTTTTACCTGAGGTTTGTGAGAGACTTTAGTAGCATAGCCCAAGTCATCAAGAAGGACGTTGGGTTTAAGTGGGGTGAAGAGAAAGAAAAAGCATTCCAAGTTATCAAAGAAAAACTAACTCATGCTACTTTACTTGCTTTACCTAACTTTGCAAAAACTTTTGAGGTGGAATGTGATGCTTCAGGTCTTGGTATAGGCACAGTTCTTATGCAAGAAGGACGACCCATTGCATATTTTAGTGAAAAGCTAAGTGGGGCAGCCCTGAAATACCCTACTTATGACAAAGAGTTGTATACGTTGGTTTGTGCCTTGGAAACTTGGTAACATTATCTTGGTCCAAAGGATACAATTCTTTAATGTCTTCAATACCAAGCAATTTAGCATCCAGAGTAAAGATTAGGACATACCTCTGTGGAAGTGCATCGGCAACACTGTTTTCCTTACCTTATTTGTAGCGGATGACATATGGAAAAGTTAAAATTAAATCTATAAAAATACTGGCCAAGTCCAACAAGTGTGAGTAAAGTTCGAAGTTTTCATGGACTTGCTAGTTTTTACCGGAGGTTTGTGAGAGACTTTAGTAGCATAGCCCAAGTCATCAAGAAGGACGTTGGGTTTAAGTGGGGTGAAGAGAAAGAAAAAGCATTCCAAGTTATCAAAGAAAAACTAACTCATGCTACTTTACTTGCTTTACCTAACTTTGCAAAAACTTTTGAGGTGGAATGTGATGCTTCAGGTCTTGGTATTGGCACAGTTCTTATGCAAGAAGGACGACCCATTGCATATTTTAGTGAAAAGCTAAGTGGGGCAGCCCTGAAATACCCTACTTATGACAAAGAGTTGTATACGTTGGTTTGTGCCTTGGAAACTTGGTAACATTATCTTGGTCCAAAGGATACAATTCTTTAATGTCTTCAATACCAAGCAATTTAGCATCCAGAGTAAAGATTAGGACATACCTCTGTGGAAGTGCATCGGCAACACTGTTTTCCTTACAAATTATACAACTCATTGCACATTTTGATATCGTTTATATGCAGATGAATTTGCTTTAAGAAAATTATTATAAAAATTAAATCTATAATACAATAACTAACTCTAAAAAATATCTAATAGAAGTAAATGAGAAGCAGTCGCTTTTGTTGAGTTACCTTCTTTCATTTTAGTTTATTTTATTATGCATTAAGAGTGCCCATAGTATATAAGACTACTCCATTCATGTTTCCATGTGTGTGTGTGTGTGTGTGTGTTTATATATATATATATTGTGTTTTTGATAGTTTTACATTTTATTTATTGTATAATATTTTTTATTTTCTTTCATTTTTAGATGGGCGCAACTGATATTTGTGATATCTCAATCCACTTTGACTATTCTATAAGTACACACCATTATACACATTCTATTATAAGTTTTAATAAATATTTTTTTTATATGGCTTATAAATTAGAATAGTTATACACATATCATTAAACATAATTTTTTATGTTGTTATACATGTAATTATAAATATAGTTACATATTCTATAAGGACACACCATTATACATGTATGGTTATACATATAGTTACACATATATTTAAACTTATATTATTACATGTGGGTATATATATTATTTCATATAATTTTATATATTTATACAAATTGTTATGTATAGGTATAGATATAGTAAATTACATTTTTATATATTAATATATAAAAATGTATATTAACTATATGTTGTAAATTATATATTTAAATATAGTTATGTATAAAGTTTTTATAGTTACACATATAAAAAGAAACAATTATTTATAGTTATATGTTATTATACATATAGTATATATTGTTATAAATAGATATGTAGTAAAACATATAGTTATATATATATATATATATATATATATATATATATATATATACAAGTAGTTATATCTAATTATACATAAATGTATACAAAGTTATAAACAAATATATAGATTTACATATATGTATTCATATATGTATACATTGTTACAAATATAGTTATATTTAATTATATAGGGTTTTATATAGTTATACAAATATTTATACATAGTTATACGCATATAGTTAAACATAATGTTGTATATTGTTATATATGTAATTATACATTTAGTTACATGAGGTTATACATATAATTACACATATAGTTAAACTTATATTTATAAATGTAGGTATATATATGTTTTCATTTAGTTTTTATATTTATACATATAATGTATAGGTATAGATATTGTAAAAAACATTTTTATATATTAATATATATAAATGTATATTAAATATATGTTGTAAATTATATATTTAAACATAGTTATGTATAATGTTTTTTTATTATACATATAGTAAGATACAATTATTTATAGTTATATGTTATTATACATATAGTATATATAGTTATAAATAGTTATATATAGTTAAACATATAGTTATATATAGATATAGTCATATAACTAGTTATAAGTAGATGTACTTAAATGTATACATAGTTATAAACAAATATATAGATTTACATATATGTATACATAGTTACAACTATAGTTATATTTAATTATATAGAGATTTATATAGTTATGGAATATTTATATATAGTTATACACATATTTTATTAAACCAACTCTTTACAAGACTAAGCACATATGGATGACATATAGATGATGTTAGCCAACCTTTTAAATGAATAATTGGCACAATAGCCTGAAATACCATCAAATGATACAATTTTTTTGAGAGAAAAGAAAGAAAGAAACACAAAAAAGTTAAGAAATGTCCCAAAACATTTTGTTTACCTATGAACAAGGACTGATTAGACAATCTCACGAGCCTTCAGGTTTGTCCACCCACTTCTATTTGCTATAGTATAGTGCTTCTCCATAATTGTACTTTTTGGGCTTTTAGAATTCCACGTCATAGGGTAGACATTGTGTGCACATCAGGTGAAATCCCCTTCAATGATATTTGATCGAGCATATTCACAACCACATCCACATCTCCTCTATTACAGCAACCAGAAAGAAGGGCTGTGTACATTACCGTGTCGGGTTCGAGCCCTCTCTCCACCATTTCATCAAACACATTTACAGCCTCTTCAAGGTTATTCAGTTTACAATGCCTACCAATCAAGACTATTTAACAAATAACATAAGGTCTGACTTCTTCCTTGTTCATCTCCTCCAGATTAATAGGGCTAGGTGCAATAGCCTCATGGCTTCTCCTTGCACCTTTTGGCCGATCATGTGTAGATCTATAAGCCTTTAAATAGCCATCAAGCAAAATAGTAAATGTAACAATATCAGGGTTGATGCCCTACCATTTCATATCTTGCAACAAATAAAGTGCCTCATGCAGACAAGTCTACCTATAGTAAGAATTTATCATTATTGTGTTAGTAATGAAATTAAGAACAAAGGCTCTCACAAACATATCAAAAACTGATCTGGCCTTTCATATGTCTCCAACCATACACAAAGCTACAATAATTTTCCAAAATAGAGCCTTATTGAGATTAATATTCAGAGTCAACATTGTCTCCAACACCATGAGGATGACATGCACATTCCTATCTTCACACAAGCTTTGGTGTAGATTGTAGCAGCAGCTTTGTTTCATCACTTGCACATGTCCTAGAAGTTTGAAGAATAGGCTACAAGCTTCTGCCGTACAGTTAGCTTTATAGTACCCATTAATCATAGAAGCATAGTTACCTACACTTTTTATTTTGAATACACCTGCATATTAATTCCTATTTTGAACAAATTATAAGTGATCATATTTTTAACCAATATCATGACGGAAATTAGTAATTACAATAATGAAACAAGGCTAAAGTTTGACATCAGTATAGAGAATGTACTTAATCATATATTTTAGTAGTAGATATAACAGATGATGTGTTTTAAATTACTACAAAACCTCTGCCAATCTCTGAGAATCCTCAAATGGCCGACGAGTTCAAGTTCATCATCTGGTTGTTTCTCGTTGCAGCAAGCTATCACTCCGCGGCCACAGTGAAAACACTCAATGAAGGATCTATGTCCAAGCTATTTGCTCGATTTAAACTAGAACAAGAATCATTGAATTGCTGGGACTCCATGCTCGAGCTTAAAGAGTGCACAAGAGAGATCATTCTCTTTTTCCTTAATGGAGACTATTTAGGACCATGATGCTGTCGAGCAATTCGCATAATTTCTGAGCAGTGCTGGCCTGGCATGATTGACACCCTTGGGTTTACTCAAGAATAAGGAGACTTGCTGGAAGGCTATTGCGATAGCACTAACTTATCATGTCATCCTCATAGTTTAGTATACTAGCATTATGCAAATTGCTTCCAGTCCTTAAAGATCAGATTTTTTTTTCTTGGGTATGCCATGACTATGACAATGTGTTGATGCCATGGAGCATCCGTGTTTCCCGAACCCTAGCCATATGTTTATGTGGACATTCATGAGTCATGTTTCGTTTTGAATATGTCGCGACTTATGTTTGGTTTTGAATATGTTGTGACTTATGTTTCGTTTTCCTTAAAGATAATAGTTGGAGTTGTCTCAAACTATTAAGTTTATTAAGTTGTATTAGGTTTTAAAATTACATTAATGTTTTAATTTTAAATTATCAGTATATTTAATATACAATAAATATATATAAAACATAAAGACTCATCTTTTTTTACTTAATAAATTATTTTCAACGAGTTAATGTGCAGCTAGCAAGACACACATGAAAACAAACACCTTTTAATTTTTAATTATCAAATTAATTAAACAATAAATATATAAATAATTTTTAAAAATAGATGTTTAGCCTTCCAAATAAAAAAACAAATCAAATGGCTACAAAATTTGTAAACTTAATATAGCAAGGTACACATGAAAAGATTATTAGTCTTCAAGCCACTTTCCTAAGAATTATAAATACTCTTTAAATTAAAAAAATATATAAATATATATATTTTAAGTTTATAAATTTTTAAGAATTCATATAAATTATTATGAAGATAATATATTTTAAGTTTATAAATACTCTTTAATTATAAAATTTTATATTATTTGATATAATTTATAATTTATAAAATTTTAAAATTTACTTAAAGTGAGATGAATATTAAAACAAATTTACTTAAAGTGAGATGATTATTAAGAAAAATTTATATTTTTAAAATTTAACAAAGACGGAATATTAAAAATTAATAGTATAAATCTTGCTCAATTATATAATTCTTTTTTATTTTAGTAGGGGCAAACATCCCTGTATTTATCGTTGAATATCAATTTATTTTCATTTAAATATTATAAAAAATTTGAATTTTTTTTATTATTCAAAATTTTCAAATTTTTACTAATTATTTTTTTAAAAGTTTTCTTATAATCATAAAACTAATTTTTATACATAAAATAATATTAATATTTATTAGTTTTTTTGTTAATTCAGGTATATTTGTAAATATATTTTATTTTATCATTCAATTTATTATTTTATCTTTTTATTAGAAGAAATTATATTAAATGTTCATTTATTTTTTAAAACATCTAAAAAAATTTTTATAAATATAGAATTATTTATTTAATGTTTTTTTGATACAAAATTTAAAAATTAAAATTTAAAAATTAAAATAAAAATTAAAAATTAAAAATTAAAAATTAAAAATTAAAAATTAAAAATTAAAAATTAAAAATTAAAAATTAAAAATTAAAAATTTTTGTATACTTTTTTAAAAATTTTATAATGATAAAAATAGTTATTGTAGTCTTTATTAAATATTTATTTTTTTGTATTTATATTTTTTTTTAAATTATTTATTTATAATAACCTATTTTTATAATTATACAAGGAGAATGTCTCTTTCAAGAATAACTCTTATATAGACCATGACATATGGTATCTTTAATATACAAAATAAAATAAAATATTAAAACAAATAATATATTAAAAAAATAAAATCATTAAATATTAGTGACCAAAATTATTTCCAGCCCAAATAGTTAGGGAAAAATCTTTAGCTAAATATATATATTATGTGAAAAATAAAATTTAAGGAATAATTGCTTGTAATTAAATATAAAATAGTAAAAAAAATTAAAGTATTAGCTTTGCGATAGATTTTCTCTTCTAAGTAGCTGGGGAAAGATCCCGCCGATATATTCATCAATAAAATTTTCGCTTTTCATTGAGCAGAAATTTATGAGAATATTAGCAACGAAAAGTTTTCAATCAACTATTTCTGTCGCTAATCGGTTGTTAACCCGTCGTATTTTTAATTTAATCTAAAATGAAAAATCCTTTGTTATTCACTAGCTATTCCCTTGATAATTAGATAGGGATTTTATCACTTGCTAAATTTCTCTAGCTATTTAGAAATTTGTTTGTAGTATAGTAAATTTAATACAAAATATTAAAAATATGTAATCAAATTTTTTGTAAAAAAATAAAATTGTGAAAATTGATTTGGAATGAAAATAGCAGGGGGTTATTCCCTCTCTAATTTAGTAGGGATGTTTCTAGCGTATTCATTCAAAAATTATTAATTAGTATTCTTAAATATGATAAAAATTAGCAAGGGAAAAAATATAATTAGTTAGGGAATTTTACATCATTAAAAAATTTGCTAGAGAATTTTTTTACTCGTTAATATTTTACAATGAGCAATTTATCATGGGATAATTTCAATCGTTAATTCATCATTATTATATTTTAGTGACAAAAAACCCATATAGCTAGCGAAATTTTTTTATTTGGGATATTTCTTGTAATGTATAAACAAAAAATATATACAGATAGACAGATAGATAGACATATAGATAGAGAGATAGATATATAGATAAATAGATAAATAGATAGACAGGTAGATAGGCAGATAGATAAATAGACAGATAGACATAAAGATAGATTATTAGATAGATAGAGATATAGACAAATAGATAGATATATAGATATAAAGAAAGAGTGAATGATAGATAGACAACCAAATAGACTGACATATAGAAAGACAAATAGAAAGACAGATAGAAATAGAAATACAGATAGATAGAAAAATAGATAACCATAAAGAGAGAGAGATAGATAGATAGATAGAGAAATAGATAGACATATAAATAGATAGAGAGATAGGCAGACAGATAGGTAGGTAGATAGAAAGTCAAATAGACAGATAGATATACATACAGATGACAGACAATTTCATAGACAAATTGATATAAAAATAGATAGATAGATATACAAATAAAAAGACAGATAGATAGAAAGATAAATAGATAAATAGATAGAAAGATAAGAAAATAGATAGAAAGATAGATAGGCAGATAGATAGACAAACAAATAAACTAATATATTAAAAGGCAGATATAAAGATAGATAAAAATAAAAAAAGATAGATATATAGAAAGACAGATAAATAGGTAAATAGATAGTATGATGGATAGATCGATAAACTAATAGTAAGACAGATAGATACATAGTTAGATAGATATCAACATATATAGACACATAGATACAAATATAGATAGATAGATAGACAAATAGTTCAACCAGGTAGATAGATAGATAGTTAGACATATAGATAGACACATTGGTAGATAGATTGACTGACAAATAAATAAATAGATAGATAGAGAGATAGATAGACAAATAGATAGTAATATAGATAGATAGACATATAGACAGATAAATAGACAGATTTACATACAGGTAGATAAACAAATAGACTGACAGATAAATAAACACATAAAAAGAAAGAAGATAGATAGATAGATAGATAAATAGATAGATAGATAGATAAATAGACATATAGAATGATATACATATACATAGATAGATAGATAGATAGATAGATAGATCGCCAAACAAATAGACTGAAATATAGATAGATAGACAAATGAAAAGATAGATAGACTGACATATAGATAGATAGATAGACAAATAGATAGACATATAAAAAGACTTATAGATAAACATATAGATAGAGAAATAGATAGACAGATAGATAGAATGAAAAAAAGGCAGATAGATAAATAGACAGATTGATAGACATATAGACAAATAGATGGACAAATAGATAGATAGACTATAGATAGATGAGTAGATAAAAAAAATAAATGGATAAAAAAAGAAAGACAAATAGACTAACTGATAGATATCATTTAGATAGAAAGATAAATAGATAGATAGATTGATTGATAGATAGATAGACATATAGATACAAAGATATATAGATATACAAATAGAAAGATAAATAGACAAAATGATAAAAATATACACAGACAGATAGTTATAAAGGCAAATAGATAGATATATAGACAGAAATATAAAAAGATAGATAGACAAGCAGATAGAAAGACAAATTAATAGACATATAGGCATACATATACATATCTTGATAGACAAACATATAAATAGAAAGATTGAAAGATACATATATAGATAGAAATATAGACAGATAGATTAATAGATAGATATAAAGATAGATAGAAAGTTATAGAAATATAGATAGATAGATGGATTGATATATAGATAGATAGATAGAGATATATATATATATATATATATAGAAGAATAGATATATAAATAAATAGATAGATAATTAGATATATAAAAAATAGATAGGTAGATAGACAGATGGATGAATGGATAGATAAATAGATAGATATACAGATAGAAACATGGATTAATAGACTGATAGATAGTCAGATAGACAGATGATTAGATAGATGGAGAGATAGATGAATAGATTGACAAATACATTGATGTAATGATGGACAAATAAATAGAAACATAGATAGATAAATAGATAGATTGAGAAATAGATTAATAGAAAGATAGATAGATAGATAGATAGTAAGATAGATGTATAGATATACAAATAGATAGATTGATACACACACACACATACACACACACACACACAAATAGATAGATAGGCATGTAGATATATAGATAGGCAAACATATAGCAGAAAGATTTATAGATAAATAGATATAGAGAGAGTGACAGACAGACAGATAGATAGAAAGATATATAGATAAATAAATAAACAAATAGATAGTAGACACATAGATTGATAGATATATAGATAGACAGATAGATAAATTAATAGACATATAAATATTCAGACAAATAGACAAATATATAGATAGACAGATTAATAGATATATAGAGAGATAGATTGATAGATAGACTAACAAATAAATAGATCGATAAACATGCAGATAGAAATACATTCAAAGAGATTGACAGATAGACATATAGATAGATAGATAGTTAGTTAGTTAGATAAAGAGAGAAACATACATAGATTGTTAGAAACATAGATATAAATATATAAATATATATATATATATATATATATATATATATATATACAGACAGATAGATAGTTAGATAGATAGACAAATATATTGTTAGACAGATAGATAGACAAATAGATTGATAGAATAAAAAATCGACAAATAGATAGATTGATAGATAGATAGATAAACAAATAGATATATAGATAAATAGATAGATAAATAGAAATGCAAATAGAATGAAATAAAGATAGATAGATAGACAAATAGACATATAGATAGATAGATGGACAAATATATATGCAAATAAAAAGATTGATTGATTGAATGATTGATTGACAAACAAATAAACAAATAAATAGATAAAGGGATAGACAAATAGAAAGATAAATAGATAGACTCATAGAAAGACAAATAGATAAAATTATAGATAGATAAACAAATAGATTGACTAATTTAGAAATAGAGAGATCGATAGATACACATACAGATAGATAAATAGATAGATAGATAGATAGATAGATAGACTGATAGACTGATAGATATAAAAATATATATATAGACAAATAGAAGATAGCTAAACAAACATATAAACAAAATGCTAGACACATAGATAGATAGATAACACTACAAGAAAAATCCCAAATAGCTAGGGACAATTCCCTAGCCAAATGGGGGGTTTTTCATCACTAAATGGGATATAGTGACAGATTAACAATGGAAACTTTCCCAATCTAAAGTACTTATCGCTAAAAATTAGCGAGGGAAAGAGTCCCTAGCTAAAAAACTTTAGCGATGAAAATATCTATTTCTCAAATATGATTTTCCTAGCTAGCAAGCTAAATGTGAGTTTCCATAACTAATGGATTTAATGACAGAACCTTTCCCAATCTAAAGTGTTCATCGCTAAAATTTAATGAGGGAAAGACTCCCTAGCTAAAAAATTTTAGCGATGGAAAATTCATTAGCTAAATTAATTATTTTCCTAGCTAAACTAGCAATAAAAAATTCCCTACCAAAATTAGCAAGGGAAAATCCCTAGCTATTTATAATCCAAAACTATTTTTAATATTTTATTTTTTTTCAAAAAATTTCATAAAATAATTTAATATTTTATATTAAATTATATAAACACAGAAACAATAAATGATAATTTATTAATTAACAAAAAATAAAATCATTTAATAAATTATTATGATACAATATTTTACATAATTAAAATAAAAACATAACAAAAAATAATTTATTTATCTAGCAACAGTGCATAAAGTATAATGTATCCATGCATTGACATTACTTTCTCTCTCTTAGCTCTTATGATTACCATCTTTTTACTACGACAGAGCTATCCAAGTCATGGTGCATCATGTCAAGTGAAAAATTGATTCTTTTCTATAAGTTTTTCGTATGGAAAACATTTCGGTATCATATATATTCAAAAAATAAACCAGTCAATCAAATCAAGATAAATAAATAAATTAAGTTCTATTTTGATAAATATATAATACTGTAATTTATATGTACATACATACTATAGTATATATGTACATATATACTTGCATTTCACTAGTTACATATAATACTGCAGTGTATATGTAAATATATACTGATATATATGTACATATACATATATAGCAGTGTAAATGTACATATACAATATAGTATATATGTACATATATACTACAGTGTATATGTATATGTACATATATACTAGTATATATTTACAAGTATTTATATGTACATATAAACTCAGTATATGTACATATAGATTACAATGTATATGTTCATATATACATGTATACATATACGCTACAATATATATGTATACATTGGTATATATGTATATGTATATTTATACAGGTATATATGTACAAGTATTTATATGTACATATATACTATAGTGTATATGTACATATATATGTGTATACATATACACTATAGTATCTATGTAAATATATATGTACATGCATGTACAAATACACATTAGTGTATATGTACAAGTATGTACATATATTCTGGTAAAACTTGTACATATATACCAATGTATACATGTACATTGTTATATATATGTACATATACATTGTAGTGTATATGTATATATACTATAGTGTATATATGTACATATAATAAGTATCTATATGTACATATAAATATGTACATATACTTTAGTGTATATTTACATATAGACATATACTAGTAAATACTTGTACATATATACAAGTATATATGTATATGTACATATAACTCGTATATTTGTGCATATACATATATACAGGAAAAATGTACTAGTATTTACATTAAAGTAGAGCGTAAATACTTATTATGGAGCATGAACATCAAACAACTATATATTCTGCCATAAGCATTAAAAATAGGAACAAACACCTTAAACAGTGTTGCAAAAATGAACTTTGTTTGTTCGAAATTGCATCGAACCTAGAAACACAAGGCACAAGAAATTTGCAACTAGATTTTATAGGATAAAAGTTCAAGACATACATACATACATACAGTACATAAAATATAAACTATTCATTAAATTGATGTTGTTTTCTCTCCCCAAACTCCTATGGTCACCATCTTTCTATTGCGACAAAGCTGTCTTAGTCATGGTGTGTCATGTCTAGTAAAAAATCTCTTCATTTACGAAAGCTTCGTATGGGGAAGAAAGCGGTACAATATTTGTATGAAATCTAAACCAACCAATCAAATCAAAATAAATAAATTAAAAAGTTATGTTTTTCTAAATATATAATACTACAGTATATATGTACATATATACTAGTATTTCACTAGTTACATATATTACTATAGTATATATACATATATACTATAGTATTATATGTACATATATACTGTCTACATATATACTCAGTATACATGTACATAATATACTACGGTATTTTATGTACAAATACCATAGTTTATATGTAGATATATTGAGTATATATGAACATATATACACAGCATGTACGTATAAGAGATATACTAGCATTTATCTTATATGTATATATAAGAGAAATCTCTCATTGAACCGAGAAACTATTTCAGAATGCGACTCTATTCTAAATCTCTCATGAACATCCTAAAATATTAGGAACAATAGAGATTCAAATTCAATGATCAAAGAATGCATATCATGTTTTTGTATAAGCAAATAATGAGCAATAAAATACAACTTACCATGACCATGGTACACAAACTCATGAGTGATGATAGGGTTCGAAGAAGTTAAACAACTTAACCACTGCCTTCCATAGTTTCAATCATTTCTTGCAAAAAATATTTGGAGTTAAGGCTTCAAATCCTACACAATTACAAGGGCAAAAAAGGAGTTATTAGCAGTTATGAGAATCTTAAACATAGTATCTAGAAAAAAAAAGAAAAGTAGAACATGCAAAACATACATGCCATAAGTATTTCCTAGAATTCTTTCAGAACCCTTGTACAAGCAATAGGAAACAACTCCGCTTTCAAGAAACAAATAGAAGGGATCACCTTTTTTTGGGTCAATCAGTTCCTTCAGCATTGGCTTTTTAATCTGTTTTGCCCATTTTATCTTGTGACATCATCAAGCATGCATCAATTCAAATAGAAATAAAAAAATAGTCTAATTTTTTAGTGATCATGGCATCAAATTTAGTATGTACGTATATACTACACAATGGTTGAAATACCATTTATAATATTAGAATTTATCTTTATCTTCAATAAAGCTATAGCTTTTCCATGACTGCGCTATTAAATAATCCATACACTTTTCAAATAAACCCTTATCAAATAATGGCCTATCCTGAGATTCTACTACCAAATTGTCCCAAAATAATACAAGATTATCCTTGAATGTTTTAAAATCCTTCTTGGAAGTTAGAGAATCTACAACTTCCCCCCTAAACAGTAAGAACATGCATATGATTGGAGGAAAAGAAACTCAATCTAGAATCTAAATAGCATAAAATTTTTGAATTATGGAACAATGAAAATTATTTAAAGTAACAAATAATGAATAAAAGAAAGGAAGCAAGGAGCATATTGTATGATACTATTCTAGCAAGGTCAACTAGGGCAACAACAACATCATCAAAAACTATGTCATCCAACAAATCCTCCTTGATAATGTATTTAGAACCTCATGCCTGCACATTTACAATTTAATATTCAGACAAAAGCTTTCCAAGAATATGTATCCCATAGTGAAATGAAGTTAAACGTTGGAATTTTCCAACTCATACAATGACTCATTGCACATTTTGATATCATTTATATGCCGATGTATTTGTTTGAAGAAAAAAATTATGATAATTAAATCAATAATAGATTAACTAACTCTAAAAATATCTAACATAAGTAAATGAGAAGTAGTCAATTTGTTGAGTTACCTTCTTTTATTTTATTTTATTGTATTATGCTTTAAGAGTGCCCATAATATATAAGAGTACTCCATTCATGTTTCCATGTGTGTGTGTGTGTGTGTGTGTGTGTGTGTGTGTGTTTGTCTATATATATATATTATGATTTTGATAGTTATACATTTTCTTTATTGTATAATATTTTCCCTTTTATTTCAATTTTATATGGGAGAAGCTAATATTGTGATATCTCAATCAATTTTGACCATTCTATAAGGACACACCATTATACACATTCCATTATAAGTTTAACTAAATAATTTTGTTTATATGGCTTAGAAATTAGATTCATTATATAAATATAGTTAAACATAATGTTGTATGTTGTTATACATGTAATTATAAATATAATTACATGTGGTTATACATATAGTTAAACATATAGTTAAAATTATATTTATACATGTCGGTATATATATTTTTTCATTAAATTTTATATATTTATACATATAGTTATGTATAGGTATAGATATAGTAAAATATATTTTTATATATTAATATATAAAAATGCATATTAAATATATATTGTAAATTATATATTTAAATATAGTTATGCATAAAGTTTTTCTAGTTATACATATAGTATGATATAATTATTTATAGTTATTGTTATTATACATATAGTATATATAGTTATAAATAGGTATATATAGTTAAACATATAGTTATATATAGATATATTCATATAAGTAGTTATAAGTAGTTCTACATAAATATATACAAAGGCATAAATAAGTATATAGATTTACATAAATGTATACTTATAATACATAGTTACAAATATAGTTATATTTAATTATATAGAGTTTTATATAGTTATACAAATATTTATATATAGTTCCTAGAATTGCATTCCAATAAATTCTGCAAATAAAACCCCATATTATATATAACTCTTTCATTCTTCATTTTAAGTGTTCTTTAAACAAACTAATAAATTTTCTCTTAACTCTAAAAAATAACTATTATGATACAAAATCATTCACCAAAAGAATATTAAGTATTAACACTCAATTAAATGTCAAGTGAAACAAATGATCAGAACTCTTTAAACCATTGTTCTTGAAATTGGGGTTTTTCAAAAAGTGCATCATGTATGGTTTTTATGTGGCTTGGAAATGATTCTTGGATGAATGTTTTTCCTAAAACACTATCTGAGGCTTGATCTCTATTATTTTATTTTGGTTGTTTTTAGATTCAATATGAAGTTGTTTGATTTCTTCCAAATATGGACACAAACACACTACAATTAAAGTGGTTGAATTTTCTTCATATAATAGTAGATTAATAAAATTAGCATACTCACCAAATTGATGCAAAACCATTGATAATTTATTATTTTGAGGTTTATGTTTGAAAAATTTTAACTTTTGTTCTTATACCTTTTTGTTGACTTGCTATCACTAGAAAAATTTATTAAATTTTTATACCTATTTGTTAACTTTTTATCACAAAACTATTGATAATTGATGCAAAACCATTCTTCTTATACCTATTTGTTAACTTGTTATCACAAGAAAAATTTATATTAATGGAAATGGAATCATATTTGAAGATAATGAATGATTCATTCTATATGCAATTTTAAATAAGATAGTGCTAATAGTTTTAAGTTATGGAATGATTATAAAAAACTCAATATGTGATAATAACAATTCCCAATATATAATAATTTGTAGCATATTATCATTGACTTTGTGATGAGATTTTCAAGAATCTTAAAAGGTAATAATATTAATTGGATAATTATTGATTGATTGACCAAATTAGCTCATTTTATACCTACCAAAGTAATGTTTTCCATAAATCAATTGGCTTATATATATATATATATATATATATATAAATAAAAGAAATTATGAGAATGCATGGAGAATTTTTTTTTATAATATCTAATAGAGTTCATCTTTTAACCTCTATATTTTGTTATAGTATACACAACCAAGAACAAGTTCAAATGAAGTTCAGCCTATGGAAGAGTTTTTGGCAAGAACCATGAGAGAAAGAGAAGATTCAAAAACTACTTTTTGAAAAAACATAAAAAGTCTTAACTACAGTATGCCATAAGAGGAAAACATGCAGAAGAGTTTTCTAAAACTTATGGTAGTTTTTGAAAATGATAAGCTGGAGAAGATACATAATATTGTATGCAAAGAAAGAAAGTAAAAGCTATAGATAAAAAGATACAAAAGAGGTTACAAAGATGAGTTGTAATGAAAAAGATGTAGCTCACAAACTAACTCATGCATATTGGAGTTTTCTTTTCTATATTTATTTCTTTTCTTGTTAATAATTAGAATGCTTTTGTCATTTAATTATTTTTGTCAGACAAAAACTTACATCAACATAAATCTAAAAATAGGATAAATTCATTTATGCTAGGGTTAGTTTAAATTTTAAGATGTGCATTTTAATAGTTATCTTTTAGAAAAAAAAATTTATTCATTAAATTATTTGTATTATTTATTTTTTGCTTTTATTTGGCCAATATTTAATACAATGTAATACTAATATATTTCTTGAAAGGTTAAATTTGTAGATCAAAGTTGGTCGCTGTTTATTTAATAATTTTAATCTAAAGTTAATATTATTGAATTATAAGTAATATAAGAATATAATATTATTTTTTTGCAAATCCTAAAGGTCATATATCTTATCATGTTGTTTTTACTATATTCGCAATGTATTCTATTTAATTTAGATATAAAATTTGAGAAGGATGTTAAACTTAAAAAAATGCATGTGAACTTTAAAATATGGTTTATTAGGAATTTTTACTAATATATTTGAAGAAACAACTTAAAGAAAATCATCAATTATAGTATAGTCCTTAATAAAAATGTTATTTTATTATTACCTTATTTGTTACTTTTGTTATATCCTAGAATTTTTTTGTTATTCATAACTTCATTTTTACTTGCTTACATTTAACATTTTTAATTACCTTGCTGATATTAGTTTTTTCTTTTACATTATGGTACACTTGTGTGATATTTTTAAATTTTACATTACTATTAGAAATAATAAATAAGTTTTTGGTACTATTGCCTATGATTGAAAATAATGAAATTTATTATAATTATTTATATTGTTTTTATAATTATACATATAGTAAAAAACAATTATTTATAGTTATATATTCATATACTTATAGTATATTTAGTTATAAATAAATTTATATATAATTATATTTAATTATACATATAGTTATAAATATGTAGGTAGTTAAAGATATTGTTATATATAACATTTTTATAGTTATACATGTAGTAAAATACATTATATATAGTTATATATTATTAGACATATGGTATATTTTGTTAAAAATATAGTTATATAGAATTACACATATAGTTATAAAATATTATATAGTTATCAAAATAATTATATATAGTTATTAATATAGTTATAAAAATAGTATACATAGTTACAGATATAGTTAAATATAGTTATGAAAAGTTTTATATAGTTATACAAATATTTATAAATAGTTATACATATATAGTTAAACATATAGCTATATATATGTTGTTATACATGTTGTAGATGTAGTTATATATAGTTTTTCATGTAATTATATATATTTAAACATATAGTAATGTAAAGGTATTGATGGAGATAAATGCATTTATATCTAGTTATATGTTGACATACATATTGTTAAGTACATTTACATATAGTTATATATATGTGTGTGTGTGTGTGTGTGTGTGTGTGTGTGTGTGTGTGTGTGTATGTATATTAAATATATTTTGTTATATTTATATATAGTTATGTATACTATTTTTATAATTATACATTAGTTAAATACACTTATACATATTAATGTGTTATTAATCTTGGGATCATCATATTAACATAATTTTTTATCCAAATATTAAATATGTTGTTTTATACACACAGATCGCCAGAAACACCAACACTCATTTCGTGATTAAAATCCAAAATCACAAGGCTGTCTGAGTGGCAACAAAATATGGATATCAAGCCTGCATACCATACCTACTATGCAACATCAACATCCACACAATGAGAATGCATTATATCACACGTGCATTAAGTATGTATACGAATTAGTGTGTATAAGTAATCCAAGCATACCGAGGTGATTAATAAAGTATTGTGTATAATATATGGTAATAGTGAGGGTAGAAGAAAAAATTCAAAAAAAAGTAGAATCCAAACACACACTCTGGCATTAAGATAATCAATGAAGAGTTAGGGTAGAAAACATACTTAAAATCAATAAGAAACTCATGGCTTGAAGGAATTATCACTAACTCTACTATTAGGTTATGCTGTATCGGTGTCGAAAGAGATAGGTTGAGCATTTGGAGAGAGTAAGAGTTATCTCTTCGACAACAATAAAGCATTCTTGAATTAGTAAAATTCCGAAAATGTTTTTATTTTTTAATATCAAAACATTAAAGAAACAATAAATATATAAACAACATAAAGACTCATATTTTTTTTATTATCAAATAATTTTAAACAAGTTCATATGTGTGTAGCAAGGCACACATGAAAAACAAGCACCTTACAATTTTTAATTATCAAATTAATTAAATAATAAATATATAAACAACTTCAAAAAATAGATGTTTGGACTTCCAACTAGAAAAAAAAATTAAATGGTTACTAAATTTGCAAATTTCATATAGCAGGGCAAAGTTGAAAATATGATTATTCTTCAAGCCGCTCTCCTAAAAGTTATAAATACCCTTTTTCTTAAAAAATATATAAATATATATATATTTTATGGTTATAAATTTTTAAGAATTCATATTAATTTTTTATGAAGATAATATGAAATAATTTTAAAAGCATAAAATTTCATATTAATTGAAATAATATATAATTTTTAAAATTCTAAAATTTACTTAAAATGAGAAGATAATTAAAAAAAATTATAATTAATATTTTAATAATGACTGAATATTAATAGCTAATAGTAAAAATATTACTCAATTGTTTAATTCTTATAAATTTTAGTAGCGGCAAACATCTATATATTTATTTTTAAATATCATTTTAATTTTCTTTTAAATTTAATGAAAAAATTTAAATTTTTATTATAATTCAAGATTTTCAAACTTTGTATTAATTATTTTTTTTAAGTTTCCTATATTCATAAAATTTTTTTATAATTATAATAATATTAATATTTACTAGTATATTCATCAATTTAGATATTTTTGTAAATAATTTCTATTTAATCATACAATAAACTATTTTATCTTTATATTAGTAGAAATTTTAATGTATGTTCATTTATTTTTTTAAATATCTTTAAAAATTAATTTAATTATAGAATTAATTATTTAATGTTACTTTAATACAAATTTTTAAGTTTCCTAATTAAACATTTTAGAAAAATTTTTTGGATAATTTTTTTAAAATTTTATAATCATAAAAATAATTATTTTCATTCTTATTAATATAATTTGTTTTTTGTATTTTTATATTTTTTAAATTATTTATTTATAGTATCTTATTTTTATAATTTTATGAGGAGAATGTGTCTTTTAAGTATCACTCGTCTAAAGACTATGACAAACAATTAATAAACAAAATTAAATAAAATATTAAAACAAATAATAAATTAAAAAAAATTAAATCATTAAAAATTGGAGATGAAAATTATTCACAGTGCAAATAGCTAGGGAAAAATCACTAAGTAAATTGGTATATTTTGTAAAAAATGTAATTTAAGAAATAATCATTTTCAATAAAATATAAAATAGTAAAAAAAATTTCAGATAATTATTTAGTGATGAATTTTGTCTCGATATAATTAGCTAGGGAAAATCCATCGCTATATTCATTGCTAAATTCTTAGTTTTCATTGCGTGGAAATCTATGAAAATATTAGCAATGGAATTTATCTCGATATAATTAGCTAGGGAAATTCCATCACTAAATCCATGGCTAAATTCCTTGTTTTTTTGTCCGAAAATCTATGGGGGTGTTGGTGGTAGAATTTATCTCGATATAATTAGCGAGAGAAATTCCGTTGCTAAATCCATCGCTAAATTCATGGTTTAATAAGCTAGAGAAATTCTATCACTAAATTGTCTCTAAATTCTAATTTTTTTGCGTAGAAATCTAAGAAAATAGTAGTGATAAAATTTATATCGATATAATTAGCTAGAGAAATTCTGTTGAAAAATCCATCTCTAAATTCCCAGTTTAATTAGATAAAGAAATTCTATCTCTAAATCCGTCACTAATTTTCTTAGTTTTTACCACGAAATCTATGAAAATATTAGCGACGAAAAATTTTCAATCAGATATTTTCATCGGTAATCCATTGCTAATCCATCACTAATCCGTTGATAGTATTTATTTAAATGTAAAATCAAAACTATTTATTTATCTCTCTATCTTTATATATATATATATATATATATATATATATCTATTTGTATATCTATTTATCTACCTTTTTATCTGTCTTTTTATCAGGCAATTTGTCTATCTATCTATCTATCTATCTATTTAACTATCTCTATCTATCTATTTGTCTAAGTGTATAACTAGTGATCGGTCTATTTTTCTATTTGGAATTCTATCTATCTCTCAATTTATATATCTATCTATCTATCTAAATGTATATCTTACTATCTATCTATTTATTTATTTATCTATTCATCAATCAATCAATCAATCTATCAGTATATTTGTTTATCTGTCTATCTTCCCATTTATCTATCTCTATATCTGTCTATATGATTATCTATCTATCTAGCTATCTGACTATCTTTCAATCTATCTATCAGACTATATGTCTATATATATATATGTCATACTATATATATCTTTATCTACTTATCCTCCAATCTACTTTCTTGTCTATCTATATATATGTTTATTTTTCATTCTATAAATCTATCTATCTGTCTTTTTTTAACACTCTGTCTATCTATCTATCTAGCTGTCTATATGTTAATATGTCTAACTTTCTAATTATATATCTATTTGTCAATCAATCAATCTATCTAACTATATATATGTCTATCTATCTATCTATCAATAAAATTTTCTATTTGTCTATATATTTATATGTTTATCTGTTAATCTGTTTAGCTATCTATCTATCTACCCATCTATCTCTTTACCTATCTCTATATCTATTTGTGTATTTATCTATGTGTATATCTATCTATTTGTCAATATATTTATTTTTCTAACAATCTGACTATTTAACTATCAATAGAACTATCAGACTATTAGTAAATCTATGTATTTATTTATCTATCAATATATCTATCTCCTATAAATCTATCCATCTATAAGTCTATCTATCTATCTAGCAATCTAACTATTTGTCTATCTATATATATGCCTTTCTACACATCTACCTATCTACATATTTGTTGATCAGTCTATCTTTATATTTATTTATCGATCTATTAATCTATCTATACAATCATCTTTCTATCAGTCTATTTGTCAATCTATGTATTTATCTATCTATTTATCTATCTATCTATATGTCTATCATTATATTTGTCTATGTGTGTATCAAGCAATCGATCTATTTTTCTATTACTATGGTTATCTATCTATCTTTTTATGTATTTTTCAATATATCTATTTGTCTAACTATATATCTATCTAACTCTATAATTATCAATCAAACTATCAGTCTATCTATCTATCTGTTTATAATTCTTTATATCTATCTATCTATCTATCTATTTATCTTTGTATCTATCTTTTTATTACGATATTTGTCTATCTATTTGATTATCTATATATATGTCTATTTATTTAACTAACTATCTATTTATCTGTCTATCTACCTATGTCTCTATTTGTCAATTTGGATATCTATCTATCTCCCAATTTATATATATACCTATCAATCTATCTATCTATCTATTTATCTATCCTACTATCTATCAATCAATCTATCTGTCTATCTATTTATTTATCTAACTTTTTGTTTATCAATCAATCTATCTATCTGCCTATCTGTCTATCTCCCATTTATCAATCAGATGATTTATCTATCTAACTATCTATCTATCTAGCAGCCTATCTTTATATCTATCTATTTATCTGACTATATGTATATATATATATATATATATATATATATATATGCTAAACTATCTATATTTTTATCTACTTATCCTCATATTTGCTTTTTTGACTATCTATATGTTGTACTGTCAATCTATAAATCGATTTATCTGTCTATTTGTTTTATAGTCTATCTATTTATCTTTATAGTTATCTATATGTTAATATATCTAACTATCTAATTATATATCTATTTTTCGATCAATATATTTATCTATTTATCTATCAATCTATTAATCAATCTATCTATCTATCTATTATTCAATCAATATGTCAATCTTTCTATCTTTCTATTTGATATCTGTCTATATGTCTATTTTTGTATCTTTTTATCTATCTGTCTACATATATAATTATATATATATATCTATATATCAATTTGTCTATTTTTTATTTATCTATGTATCTGTTTATCTTTTTATTTTTTTATCTATATATATATATATCTATTTATCTATCTATCTGTCTATCTATCTGTATGTCAATTTATCTATATGTCTATATATATAATAGTCTATCTGTCTGTCTATCTATCTATCTCTATATCGATCTATCTATCTATTTATCTATCTTTATATTTGTTTATACATCTATCCGTCTATCGATCTATATGTATATTTGTGTATCTGTGTATCTACCTATATATCTTTCTATCAGTCTATTTATGTATTTTCTATGTATTTATGTATTTATCTGTCTATATATCTATATATCTATATTATTATCTATTTATCTCTCTAACTTTCAATTTGTATATCTTTCTATCTGTCAATTAATATTTCTTTTTATCTATATATATGACTATTTCTCTATTAGTTTTTCTATCTATCTCTCCATCTCACTATCTTTTGATATGTATATCTATTTATTTTTCTATATATTTATCTGTTTACCAGTCTTTATATTTATTTATGTATTTGTCTATATGTATAACTATATATATGAGTATCTATTAATTTGTCTTTCCATCTATATGTGTATCAATCTATTGGTCTATCTTTCTGTCTATCTATCTGTCTATCTATCTATCTATCTATGTGTCTATCTATCAATTTTTCTATTTGTAAAATGTTTATTTATCTATCTATCTATCTATATATCTATCTATATATCTATCTAGATATCTATCTTTTTTCTCTATCTGTGTATCTCTCTAAATAACTATTTGTCTATCCCTTTAGTTATCTATCTTTTTATCTTTCTATCTCTTTATATGTTTAACTATTTATCTATCTATCGATATACTTTCTTTATGTATATTTGTTTATGAATTTATATACCTTTTGGGTTATCTATCAATCTGTATATCTATCTATCTATCTATTTATCTAGCTATATGATAATATGTGTATTTATATATCTATCTATCGATTTATATTTTTGTTTATCTATCTATCTGACTATTTTTATCCATTTATATGTATATATGGCTATTTATTTATCTGTCTATCTATCTCTCTTGCTATCTATCTATCTGTCTATGTCTTTGTGACAATGTGTCCAGGTATCTATGTATCTATGTCTCTATGTGTCGAAATGTATAGGTGTCTATAAGTCTATATGTCTATGAGTATATGTGTATATGTGTCTATTTCTCTTTGGGTCTAGGTGTTTATCTATCTATGTATATATCTACTTATTTATATATCTAATATATATATATATCTATCTGTATATCAAACTTTCTACATATATATTTATCTATCTATCTATCTGCCTTTCTATTTATTTTTTGATCTATATAATTGTATATGTTTTTATTTATCTTTCTATCTACTTGCCTACCTGAATATCTATTTATTTTTAATTTTATCTATTTTTCAACATGTCTATCTAATTATCATTATATCTATCTATCTATCAGTCTGTCTATCTATCTATCTACCAATTAGTCTATCAATCTATCTATATGTCTTTCTTTTAATCACTCTATTGATCTATTAGACTATCAGTCTATCTATCTATTTCATTAACGATCTAAATGTCTATATCTCTAACTGTCTTTCTGTCTATCTATCTATTTATCTTTCTATTTGTCTATCTATCTCAAAGTATATTTTTCTATCAATCTAATAGTATATAATTCTATTAGTATATGTGTCTATCTATTTATCTATCTATCTATCGATCAATCTATCTATCTATCGAAAAGTCTACTTGTCTATCTGTCTACCTGTCCATCTATCCATCTATCTTTCTTTCTTTCAATCAATCACTCCATTCATCTATTAGACTATTAGTCTATCTATCTGTCTAATAGTCTACTTGTCTATCTTTCTACCTTTCTATTTATCTATCTATCTATCTATCTTTATATCTATCTATCTATCTATCTTTATATCTATCTATATGTCTTTCTATATTTCTATCTATCAATCATTCTATCTATCTATGTTTTTGTGTATCTATCTATCTATCTATCAATATATATGTTTACAATTCAATCAATAAATCAATCAATCAATTTACCTATCTATAATTATATATATCTATCAATTTGTGAATCTATCTATATGTCTATCTATCTATCATTTTATCTATGTATTTGTTGATTTGTGTCTCTATTTATCTATATATGTCTCTATCTAACTTTTTGTTAATCTATCTTATCTTTCTATATATTTATTTATCTATAATCAGATGTATCTATCTGTTTATCTATCTATTGTTTATCTTTCTATCTATCCAACTATCTTTCTTACTATCTTTCATGTATTTCTTTATATTTTTCTATCTATTTTTCAATGAATCTATCTATCTATCTATCTATCTATTTATCAGTGTGGCTATCTGTCATACTATCTATCTATCTATTTGTCTATATATCTATCTTACTAATTGTATATTTATTTATCTGTCCATCTATCTATGTTTCTATCTATCTATCTATCTATCTGTATTATATCAAACTATCTTTCTATAAATTAATCAATTTATCTATTTATCTATCTATTTATCTATTTGACTATTTGTCATCTGCCTATTTCTATATCTATCTATTGTATATCTATCTATTTAACTATCTATTTATTTTTTTATCTATCTATCTATCTATATATCTATCGATCTATATATCTTTGTATATATATGTGTGTCTATCTATCTATCTATCTATCTATTTTCTAACTGTCTATATGTCTATCTTTCTATACATCTACTTTTCATTATATCTATCTGTCTATCTATCTTCACTCTATCTATATATTAATTTATCTATCTATATATCTATCTTTGTCTCTCTCTATCTTTCTATATATATGTCTATCTTTCGATCTATCTATATATCTATCTACATATATGTTTATTTGTTAATCTATCTATT
>JAREIK010000003.1:0-24628 GCA_029783825.1 Sapria himalayana
TATATATATATATATATATATAAAGATAGAAAGGAGATAGAAATATAGATATTTAGAGAGATAGTTAGATAGACAAATAATTGAATAATAGATAGAATGATAGACAGATAGAAAAGTATAGATAGACACATAGACTGATAAAGAGATAGACATATATATAAATATATATCGACATATAGACATATAGACAGATAGATATATAGAGAGATAGATGAAATATAAATAGAGAGAGAGATAGAAAAAAAGATAGTTAGGGCGATAAACAAAATAGAAACATATATAGATAGATAGATATATAAATAGACATATTGACAGATAGACAGATATACATATAAAATATAGATAGATTGACAGATAGATTGATAGACAGATAAATAGATAGATATAAAGATAGATAGACAGATAGACACATAGATAGATAGCGATATCGATAGATAGACAGATTGATAGATAGATAGATACATAGATACATAGATATAAAAATATACATATAAATAGATATATCGATTTACAAATAAATATATTAATAGATAGACATAGATTGATAAACTCATAGATAGATAGATAGATAGATAGATAGACAAATATACATATAGAAAGATTGATTGACTAATAGATAATTAGATATATAGACAGATTGACAAATTAATAGATTGATAAATTGATAGATAGATAGATAAATAGATAGATAGATAGATAGACAGATAGATAGATACACAGATAGATAAATAGATAGATAGCTATATAGGTAGATAGATAGACAGACAGATAGATATAAAGCTAGATAGAAAGATAGACAGATAGATATATAGATAGATAGATTGATAAACAGATTGACTGATAGATAGATTGATAGATTGATAAATAGACAGATACACATAGACATATTGATAGATATACAGATAGATATACATACAGATTGATATATAGACGACAGATATATATACATAGATAAACAGATGAATAGATAGAGGAGAGGCAGATTGATAGAAACAAATTTAGACATATAGAAAAATAGATATATTTACAGATACACAGAAAGATAGATAGACAAATCACTTGATGGATAGATAGCTATATGGACAGATACACATATTGAAAGATAGACATATAGATAGATAAATAGATAGATAGTTAGATGGATAGAAAGATAGACAGATAGATAAATAAATAGATAGACATATAAACAAATAAATAAATAGATAGATAAATAGATAGACAATAGACTAATTGACAGATAGATAGAAAAATTAAAAGATGGATAGATAGATAGTTAGATATATAGACAAATAGATAGATAGCTAGATAGATAGATATATAGATAGATAGACAGATAGATATATAAATAGATAGATAGATAGATAGATAGAAGATAGATAGGCATATATTTAAATAGATATATAGAAAGATAGTTATATAGATAGTCATATAGAGATATACATTAATTAATAGATATACATAGAGATAGATTTATAGATAGATAGATTTACATAAAGATACATAGTGAGATAGACAGAGAGACAGATAGATAGATAGACATATATATATATATAAAGAAAGATAGAAATGTAAACAGATAGATAGGTAGACAAATATACACATAGCTAGATAGTAAAATAGAGTGATAGATATATAGACAAATTGAAAGATAGACAGATACACAGATAAACATATAGATAGATAAGTAAATAGTCACCTAGACACAGAAAAATATACAGATAAACAATTCAAAAATTAGAGAGGGAGATATAATAACACATATATAGATAGATAGAATAATAAATAGTCACATAGAGACATAAAGATATACATTGATAGATAGACAGATAGACAAATAGACAGATAGACAGATAGACAGATAGATAGATAGACAAATAGATAGATAGATAGACAGATAGATAGATAGATAGACATATAGATAGATAGACAGACAGATAGATAGATAGATAGATAAAAAAATAGATTGATAGTTAGACAGATATATAGATAGACATGCATACATACAAATAGATAGATAGATAGATAATTAGATATATTGATTGATGTTAGACAAATCGACACATTGAAAGATAAATAGACAAATAAATAGATACACAGATAGATAGATAGTTCTATAGAAAGACATATAGACTTATACACATTATTGATAGACAGACAGATAGACAGATAGATAGATAGATAGATAAACAAATATACAAATATACAGATAAACAAATAAACATATTGTTAGATTGACAGATAGAAAGTTATATAGATTATCAGATAGACAGATAGAGAGATATACAGATAGATAGATAAACAAATAGGCAGAATGATAGGCATATAGATACATTGATAGATATATATAAATAGATAGATAAATAGACAGATAGATAGGTAGAAAGGTCAATAAATAGACATATAGATAGACTGATAGATAGATAAACACATAGACTGATATACAGATAGACAAATAGATAGATACATAGATAGTTAGATAGTTAGATATATATATAGACATATATACAGATAAATAGATAGAAGGATAGACATATAGACATATAGAAAGATAGATAGATATCCAAATAAATAGATAGACAGATAGGCAGAATGATTGATAGGCATATAGATACATTGATAGATATATATAAATAGATAGATAAATAGACAGATAGACAGGTAGAAAGGTCGATAAATAGACAAATAGACTTAGAGACAGATAGATAGATAAACACATAGCTAGATATACAGATAGACAAATAGATAGATACATAGATAGTTAGATATATATATATATATATAGACATATAGACGGATAAACAGATAGACAGATAGACATATAGACATATAGACATATAGAAAGATAGATAGATAGCCAAATAGATAGATAGACAGACAGATATATAGATAGATTGAGAGACAGACAGATAGATAGATAAATAGATAGATAGATGATATATAAATAGATAGATAGAAAGATAGATAGACAAAAGACAAATATACACATAAATTCATAGGCATGTAGAATTGACATATAGAAAGATAGATAAATAATAAATAAATAGATTGAAAGAAAGAAAGAAATGTAGATATGAATATAGGTATTACACCCATAGACAGATATTGATAGATAAACAAATATATAGATAGACAGATTGATTGATAGACAAGTAGACTTTTAGATAGATAGGTAGATTGATATATAGATAGTTAGATATATTGATAGATAAATACTTATATAGATAGTCTGATAGATAGATATATAAATAAATAGATGGATAGATTGAGAGAGAGATAGATAGATAAATAGATAGATAGATAGACATATTGATAGATTGATAGTTTGATAGATAGTCAGATTATAGATAGATAGAGAGACACGATGAAAGTTAAACAAAAAGATATATCGATAGACAGACAGATAGATAGATATATAGATAGATTGATAGATAGAAGGAGAAAGAGATTAACAGATAGATATATAGAAAGATACTTAGACACATAGCTAGATACAAAGAAAGATAGACATATAGAAAGATTTATAAATAGAAGATAAATAGATAGACACTTAAATAGATAGATAGATAGATAGACAGATAGACAGATAGACAGATAGACAGATAGATAGATAGATACATTGATAGAAAGATATATAGATACATAGATAGACAAATAGATATATAAACAGATAGACAGATAGAAAAATCGATAGATAGACAGATAGATAAATAAATAAATTTACAATGAGACAAATAGATAGACAAAAAGATATAATAACCTAATAGATAGTGAGATTTATATACAAATAAACAGATAGAAAAATAGACAAATAGAAAGTTAGATAGATAGATAGATAGATAGATAAATGGATAGACATATAGAAAGGTAGATAGATAGATAGATAGATAAATAGATAGATAGGAAAATAAAGAAATAGATAGCTAGATAGATAGATACATAGATAAATAGATAGAAAAATACACATATAGAGAGATAGACAAATAAAAAGATAGTGAAATCGACAAAAAGATAGATTGACAGATAGATAGATAGATAGATAGATAGTCAGATCGAAAGATAGATAGATAGATAGATAGATAAATATATATACATATAGATAAATAAATATATAGACAGATAGACAAATAGATTAATAGGCTAATAAATAGATAGATAGATAGGTTGATTGATAGATAGACACATAAATTAATATACAGATAGTTAGATAGATAGATAGATAGATAGACAGATATATAGATAGATTATAGACAAATAGATAGATAGCCACATAGGTAAATAGATAGATAGATAGGAGGTTAGATTGATAGACAAATAGACAGATATGATAAACATTAAAACAGACAGACACACATACAAAGAAAAGAAAAATAGATAGATAAATAGATAGATAGAAAGATATATAGATTAATAAATAAAAAGATAAACAGGCTGATAAATATACAAATATACAGTCAGACAAGTATATACAAAAAGACATTCATTGATAAATAGATAGACAGATATATTGATAGACATATAAACCAAATTGATAGATTGAGATAGACAAATATAGAGATAAACAAATAGATAGATAGATAGATAGATAGAAAAATAGAAAAATAGAGTGATAAACTGCTAGAAAAATAAACATATTGATAGATAGACAAGTAGACATACAAATAGATAGATTTTTAGATAGACATATACACCAATAGAATGATAGAAAGATAGTCACATTGATAGATAGATTGATAGACAAATAGGTAGATAGACAGTTAAATGGATAGACATATAAACAAATAGATAGATAGATATAAAGATAAACAAATATACATATAGGCAGATAGAAAGATTGAGAGATAAGCTGATAGATACATAGATAGATAGATAGATTGTCAAATTTACATAAAGACACATAGACATATAGACTGATAGACATATAGTTTGATGGACAAATAGACAAATATACATATAGACTAATAGACAGATAGTTTGATAGACAGATAGACAAATAGACAAATAGACATATAGATAGAAAGACTGATAAACTGATTGACAGAGAGGTAGATAATTAGATACACACATATATAGATAGATAGATAGATATATATTGATATTGATAGATAGACATAAAGACACATGGTCATATAGAATGATTAACATTTATAATGATAGATATATAAACAAATATATAGATAGTCTAATAAACATATTGAAAATAGGTAAATAATCAGATACACACATAAATAGATAGAGTGAGAGACATAAAGACAGATAGATAGATAAACAGATAGACAGATAAACATAAAGATAGATAGACTCATAAATAGCTAGACACATAGATACATAGATATATATATATAGACAGATGTCAGATAGACAAATTGATAGATAGACATATATATATATAGACTGATAGAGAGAGTGTCAGAAAAATAGATAGACTGATAGACATATACACAAATAGGTAGATAGCCAGATATACATGTAGACATATATATATATATAGACTGATAGACAGATAGACAGAAGACAGATCAAAAGATAGATAGATAGATGTATAGACGCATAGATCGAAGACAAATACACAGATAGATAGATAGTCAGATAGACAGACAGACAGACAGATAGATAATTAGATATACACATAGACATATAGGTCAGATTGAAAGATAGGTAGATAGAAATATAGAAAGATAAACAGATTGACATATAGATAGATACACATATAGACAAATAGGTAGATTGACCAAAAAATAGATAGAAAGATAGACTGATAGACTGATACACAAATAGACAAATAAACATATAAACAGAGAGATAGATAGATTGTTTGATAGATTGGTAGATAGACATAAGATAGATGGATACATAGACAGATGACATATAGAAAGAAAGAAAGAAAGAAAGACAAACAGATAGATAGACAGATAGTCAAATAGATAGATAGAGAGATAGATAGAAGTTTGAAAGAATGAAAGAAAGATAGATAGATAGTTGAAGATAGATAGATAAATAGATAGATAGTCAGATAAGTAGATAAACAGATAGATATATTTATAGATAGATAGATAGATAGACAGATATATACATAAATAGATAGAGATATCGACAGATAGATAGATAAATAGATAACCCGATATGGAGATAGACAGACAGATAGATAAATAGAAAGATACACACATAGATAGATAGACACATTGTTAGATTGCCATATAGCTAGATAGAGAGATAGATTGATAGATAGATACATAGGTAGATAGATAGATCGATAGATAGATATATAGATAGCTAGCTTTCTAGATAGATAAATAGATAAATAGATAGATTGATTAATTGATAAATAGACACAAAAACAAATTGATATATAGAAAGATAGTCACGTAGAAAGACACACAGACACACAGATAGACACAATCACATATTTACTTAGACAGACAGACAGACAGATAGATAGATAAATAGATAAGCATATAAAGGATACACACAGATAGATAAACATTTAGATAATGGGAAAATAAGTAGATAGGAAGATATGTTGATAGGTAGATAGAAATATAGGCAGATTGTCAAATTAGTAGATAGGTAGATAGGCAGATAGGTAGATAGATAGAGAGACAGATAGATAGAAAGATATATAGACAAATAGATAGAAAGACAGATATATATATCTACACTTACAAAAAGAAATAAGATAGATAGATAGATAGATAGATATACAGACATAAATACATACAGATAAACAAACAAACAGATTGAAAGATAGATAGATAGACAAACATATAGATAGACTAACAAATAGATACATTGATAGACAGATAGACTGCCATATAAACAGATAGATAGATAGATAGACAGATAGACAGATAGACAGATAGACTGATAGACATATAGATAGATAGACAAAAGATAGATATATCGATAGATAGACAGATAGACAGATAGATTGATAGATATATTGATAGATAAAATGACAAATAGATTGATAAATAGATTAAGAGATAGACATATAGTCATATGGACTAATAAATAGTAAGCTAGATAGGCAGATAGACAGATATACAGATTTTATATTGAAAGATTTAAAGATATTAAGATAGATAGAGAAACAAATATATAGATAAATATATAGACACATAATTTGATAGATATATATAAAGATAGACATATAGATAAACAGATGATAGGTAGATAGATAGATAATCAGATAGAAAGATAGAAAGAAAGATAGATAGAAAGATACATAGATCAAAAGATAGACAGATAGATAGATAGACAGATAGATAGATAGACATTTAGATAGAAGACAGACATATCGATAGATAGATAGTTATATAGATAGATAGACAGATTGGTAGATAGACAAGTAGATAAATAGATAGATATACAAATAGATAAATAGACAGAAAAACAAATAGACAGACAGATAGATAGAAAGATAGATAGATAAAGAGATAGTTAGATTGGTAGATAGATTAATTGATAGATAGATATATATAGATAGATGGATAGATATATAGATAGTTTTATAGATATATAGGCAGACAGGCAGATAGAAAGATTGATAGAAAGATAGATAGACAAGTAGATATATAAACAGATAAACCAATAAACATATAGATAGATACACTGATAGATAGATAAATAGTAAAAATTTTAGATAGATAGGTAGATATATATACATATCAACAAATAGATAGATAGACAGATAGTTAGATAGTCAAATAGACAGATAGACAAATAGATACGTAGTCAAATAAACTAATATTTAGATTGATAAATAGTCAGATAGTTAGATAGATAAATATATAGACAGAGAGTCAAATAGATAGATAGATAGACATACATATATTTAGACAGACAAACAAACATATATATATATATAGATACATAAATAGACAGACAAACAAACAAACAAATAGATATACAAATATATTAACAAAGATACTGACAGAAATAAAGATATACAGACTAAAAGACTAATAGAAACAGACAAATAGACAGAGAGATAGAAAGATAGATAGATAAATAGATAAGTTGACAAATAGTCAGTAGATTGATAGACATATAGGCAGATATACAAATAGACAGATTGACAGATTGACAGATAGACAGACAGATAGATAGATAGATTGGTTGATTGATTGATAGAATGACAGATATATATAAAGAAGGATAGATAAATAGCTAGATATAAAGATAGACAAATAGACATAAAGACCCTTAGACATATAGCCAGATAGATAGAAGATAGATAGATAGATAGACAATTAGTTAGATTGATAGATAGACTAATAGATAGATAAATAAAATGACCGATAGATAAAAAGATAGATAGACATGCACACAAATAGATAGATATTTAGAGAGATAGATAGATGGATAAATAAATACACAGATATATAAATAGATAGATACATAGATAAATAGAAAGATAGATAGATAGATAAATAGGTAACACAGATAAATAAATAGAAAAATCGATAAACAGATAGATAGGTAGACAAATTAAAAGATAGGCCGATATACAGATAAATAGATAGACAGATAAATAGATAGACAGATAGAATATAGAGACCCAAACATAGTTAGATAAATAAATATATAGATAGAATGATAGATATACATATATATAGATAGACATATAGATATATAGAGAGGTAGAATGAGAGACAGATATTCATATAGACAAATAGATAAATAGATAGATAAGAAAGATAAATAGATAAACATATAGACTTATACATATATAAATAGATAGATAGACAGGTAGACATGTAGACAGATAGAAATATAGATAGATAGATATATAGACAGATATATAGATAGATAGATAGATATACAAATAAACAGGTAGACATATATACAGATAGACAGACAGACAGACAGAAAGATAGATAGATAGATATATAGATAAATAAATAGACAGATAGAGAGATATACATATAGATAGATATATGGATATATATATATATATATATATATATATATAAATAGATAGACAGATTGAGAGATTGATAGATTTAGATAAAGACATATAGACATATAGACTTATAGATAAATTGACTGATTGATCGATTAACTGATAGATATATATACAAATAGACTGTTAAACTGATAAACATATTCAAAATTAGGTAAATAATCAGATACACACATAATTAGATAGATAGATAGACATATATATAGAAGGACAGATAGATATAGATAGAAAAATAGATAGACAGATAAATAAATAGACACATTGACACATAGATAGATATACAGATAGAAAGACAGAAAGATAGATAGACAGATAGATGGATGGATGGATTGATAGTTAGATATATTAATTTATTGAGAGAATGACAGATAGATATAAAGAAGGATAGATAAATAGCTAGATAGAAATAGAGACATATAAACATAAAGATACTTAGACAGATAGCCAGATATATAGAAGATAGACTGATAGATAGGAAGACAGACAAACATGCACACAAATAGATAGATATACGTTGAGATAGACAAACAGACACAAACATATAGATACTTAGACACATAGACACACAGACAAACAAATTGACACATAGACACATAGATACATATACATTTTTTTATAAGGTTGTTTTATTAATAATATCACCCTCTCTTTTGGCGGAGGAATACCGTTTTTACAAACTACTTCTACCCTTATCACTTTTACACCCACTTTCACCCTAATCTAAAATAAAAATTTTGAGTTAATGTAATATCCTTCTATCTTTTGCCTATTAGGCTTGCTTGATCTCCTTTTGTATCTTTTAAAATCATGTGTTCTGCCAAGGCCCTATGTTTAAGTCCTTCTCTTTCCATGCTTTAGTCTTTATAATTGCACCCATCCTATGCTTTATTTCTGAGTGAGGAAATACTCTTCTTGTGTCTTATGCACCGTGAGGCTTTCTTTCGTCGCATTCTTCAAGGACTCATCCATCTCCATTCTTCCAATAGCTGCACCCGACTCTAGACCGACTCACATGACTTCCTACAGACTCAACTTACATATCTATATACATACTCAAGACCAATCCCTTACATCATACAACTGTATCTTGGTAAGCTCAAAACAGACTCGGGACAGAAAAATAACAGGCTCGAGACAGATACAAAAACATACACAGAAACATATCCAACCCAGCCAGCTGTTTCCAGCCGTTTCCATGCCTCTCTCATCTTGTCCAGCTTATCTTTTTTCACTTAGCCTGAGCTGAAATCAACAGCCTTATAGCAACATAAACAATAAATTTAAAGTCTTACATGACCCCTATAGACCATGGTCATATTCCATACATTCTGTTAATCAGTATTTAATACTTCTTACTCTTTTTAATTCTTTAATTTTCAAGCTTTAACCTGAAAATTAAACAAGAAAACACAACCAAACCATATATATATTTACAAGCTCTTTCCTTTTTCGATTTCCCTCAGGACCAGGAAACCATATTGCTCTTCTCTTATCTCCCTGTTAACTGCAAAACAATACATTAGAAAACAATTTCAGCCCTTTACAGGGCATAAATATGTACTTTTTTCCCTTTTTTTTAAATTAACTCATAATTTTTGGATTCTAATATACGGAAATGCAGTTTTATCTAATTTTATCATGCCTATGTATTTATCTGGTATATCCTTCCCTCTAAATTCTTGGGACCCTTTTTTCATTCCTTCCTCAGCTAATCTGTCTGCAATCGCATTAGCTTCCCTATAAATATGCTTTATTTCTCCCTTTATTTCTCCCTTTATTTCTCCCTTTATTTCTTTTAGAATATTTTTAATATTTTCAATGTCTTCTTCAAATTCCATAAATATATTTTTCCCTGCACTAGATCCGCTAATATTTTTGAATCCACTTGCGCTTGAATCCTTAGATAATTATTTTCTTTACAGATTTGCAAGCCCTTTTTTGAGCTATAATTTCTTCATGCAAAGCAGAAGATGCTATAGCCCTTGATGTGAACACTGTTAGTATGTTTCCCTCCGCGTTTCTTATTAACCCTCCTCCACCAGCTTCTCCCATTTCTCTCTTAAAGCTCCTATCAGTATTTAGTGTTAGACTACCCTGCACAGGTTTATTCCAATTGACAATTTTAATAATTGGCATTTTTCTTACTACTATTGCAAGATGCCATTCCTTCATTCTTTCTTCATTTATTTCCCTGTTTTTCACTTTTATTGGGCTGCAAGTAGTGATAAATGCAATTTCTTTTTTGATTTCTTCCAGAATATCATTATGTTCCATTTTTACATTGTCAAATCTACTTCTATTTCTAGCCTTCCATATGCACCAAAGTGCTATATGCGGAAAATAGCTTCTCATCCATTTTAAAATATTATTTTTTGTTTGCTTTTTTGACCAGTTTTCTAATCTATTTTTTAATGTAGCTGTGCTTCCTTCAATATCTGTTTCAATTTCTAATTTATTCCATACTTTTGCTGCTATTTTACCCTTAGAGAATAGGTGATCCGAGCTTTCTATATCTTGATGGCAGCATTCACATCTAGATGTTAGTACTATTCCTTTCTTCTGAATGTTCACATCTACATGGACAATATTTGACATAATTTTCCACCAAAAAACATTTATTTTTTGAGGCAAATCCTTTTCCAAGATGCAATCGATTGTAAGGGTCTTCTGCTTTGTACTAGCTCTTTAGCACTTTTAAATGTGAAGTTTCCGTTTGGGTTTAATGTCCATTTCAACCCACTTTTCATTAATATTATGTGTTTTTCTATAGTGTTCTGCTGTTCACACATCAATTTCCAGCTTTTAGACGCTTTTTTCATATTTTTAAATGCATTATTTCCTAACCCATATTTAGCTTTCAGGAATGACGCCCAGATATTTTCATCTTTTTTAACTCCCCACCAATTCTTGCATGCCCACGCTTTGGCTATATCTTTTAGGCTGACAAAGCCTAAACCCCCTCCTCTTTTGGGTAGCATAAATCTCTCCATCTTTTCCAGTGCAGCTTATTTTTCCCTTCCCTTTTTCCCCATAGAAAATTAGCCATTTCTCTTTCTAATTTATTTATTATTATATTTGGAGGTTGTGCCGTCATTAAGATATGTATCAAAGAACTATGCAGCACATGAGTGATTAAAGTGATTCTTCCTGCCATACTTAATAGGTCTTCTTTCCAACCGGAAATTTTTTGCCTAATCTTATCCAATAAAAATGCAAAGTATTCCTCATTTACTCTTCCTTCATAAATTGGGCATCCCATATACATTAATGCTCCTTTACACTGCACAAAACCTGTAACCCTTTTAATCTTATGAGAAATGTTTTCTGGTGTTTTAGCTGCTATGACAAATTGGCATTTGTTCTTATTCAGTTTTTGTCCTGTTTCCTCTTCTAGTGTTTGTATAAGCTCCATCAGATTTTCCATTGATCTGCTACTAGCATTTGTAAATATGATCACATCGTCTGCATATGCCAAGCAGCATATTAATGGCGTGTCTTTGGGCTGTTTATATGCTAAAATACTGCCATTTCTGACCTTCTCCTTTAAGCTTACTATGAAGAGTTATAAATAAATATTGAACAAAGAGGGAGACAGCGGGTCCCCCTGCCTGAGACCTCTGGTTGGTTTAAATTCTTCACCTGCTTGACCGTTTATAAGGATTTTTACCCAGGCACTAGATATACATCTATATATAATATCTATTCAAAATTCCGAAAACCCCATTCTTCTCATTATATAACATAGTGTATTCCATTTCACTCTATCAAATGTTTTAGCTAAATCTAGTTTCATGATTACATTGTGACCTCCCACCTTAGCTCCAATATCTCTTATCATTTCCGATGTTAAATTGATGTTTTCCATCATCAGCCTATTTTTGACAAACCCTACTTGTTCATGGTCAATTATTTTAGGTAAAATCTTGCTCAATCTTTTCTGTAGTAATTTAGCTAAAACTTTATATATGGTATTACATAAGCTGATTAGTTTGTAATCTTATCCATTTTATGGGTTTGTCTTTTTAGGAATCAAAACTATATATGAACTGGACCATGTTTTTGGGATTTCCACACCCGCGAATATCCAGTTAATAGCTACTAATACTTCTTTTTTGATTATATTCCAGCTTCGTTGGAAGAATTCATTGTTCCAACTGTTTGGACCTATTGCGCTATCTTTATTTGCATTAAATATTGTATCCTTCACTTCTTCTTCCATAGGGAATTCTGCTAAAATTTCATTGTCTTCTTGCATAACTTTTTTTTAATTTTCTCCATTAGTGTGAAGTTTCTATTAATATTTGGCCCACTTAGATGTCTTTTGAATAATCCTTCTAATTCAATTTTAATATCTTCTTCCTTTTCTACCCACTCTCCATTAGCTCTTTTAATTCCTTTTATTCCTAGTCTTTGTGATTTGATTTTTGCCATAGTATGGAAAAATTTCATGTTTTCATCTCCATCTTTTAACCATTTAACTTTTGCTCTTTGCTTCCAGTAAATTTCTTCCATATGCATTCTTTGTTTTAATTCGGCTTTTGCTCTATTAACTTCTGTCATGGTTATCTCATCTTGTTTATCTTCATGTTTACTCTCTGCTACTACGAGTTTCTGCTCTGCCTCTTGAATTTTCATAGTTACATTACCAAACACCTCCTTGTTCCAATTGTTAAGAGCCAAACGTAGTGCTCTCAATTTTTGTCCCAATATTTGCATAGGATTACCCAGTGTCGGGTTTTCCCATGCATTTTTAACTATAACCTCAAAATCCTTGTGCAAGCCCCACATATTTTGGTATATGAAGGCCTTCTAACCTCCCTTTTTCTTTTGAAGACTTATCAAGAGTGGGCTGTGATCTGAGCAGGTTCTACCTAAATGCTAGACTTTAACTTCCCCCATAACATCTAGCCATTTTGCATTGACTAATACTCGATCAAGCCTTGACCAGATCGCTTTCCTATTCTTCCAGTTATTACACCAAGTGTAGTCTGAACCTAGGTATTCTACTTCCATTAAATTTGTATTTGCAATAGCCTCATTAAATTGAGACATTGCTACCGGGTCTGGTGTCCTGCCTCCCTTCTTTTCCGATGTGTTTCTAATTGTATTAAAGTCCCCTCCTATAATCCACGGGGACTTCCTAACTGCTAATTTATTCATCTCTTGCCAGAGTATTTTTCTTTTTTCTTTCAAGTTACTTGCGTAAACCACTGAAATAAGAATAGTCTCTGACTGCTTACTCATTTTAAAGTTTATTATTTGATCATTTTCTGATATGATTCCAATATCTGCGGGGTTATTCCACATAATCCATAATTTGCTGTTGTGATTCGAGTAGGCCTTTTGCATGCCTATCCTCATTCTATATTTCTTTATCTGATCTTTAGTTACCATAGGTTCAGCTAAAATTATTACTTTAAGTTTGTGTATTTTAATTAAATTTCTAATCCTATTTATCGTAGGAGCATTCGCTACTCCTCTTATATTCCAATATAGGCTATTCATTTTAAGTATATTTGGCTTGCGCTCTAGTAATGCATTTCGATACGTATTTCATGTTAGCGTATTTTTTCATTTTTCTTATGGATTTGCTTGTACTCGGTGGGGCTTGCTCTACCTTTTTATCTTTTTTATCTTTTCTAAACTAATGTTTAATTCCATGATCTCTGCTAAGGCTTTTTCTCTAACTTTTGGTTCATGTCTAAGTTTCTGTTTTTTAAGCCACAGATCATCCCTTGATGCATTAAAATCCAGCTTGTTTTCTTCATCGGTGTTGCTGGACAATGGCCAGCTTTTAAAATCCAGCTTGATGCATTAAAATCCAGCTTGTTTAATTCCAATAGTTACATATACATATAGATAAACTCACACACACATTGACTGATACATATACACACAAATATACAAACATATAGACAGACAAGCAGATAGATAGATAGATAGATAGATTGGTAGATAAATGATAGGCATAGAGAGATAGATATTTAAAGAGATAGATATATAAACAGATAGATAAATAGACAGATATATAAATAGATAGATATATAGAGAGATAAATAGAAAGATAGATAGATAGATAGATAACACTGATAAAAAAATAGAAAATTGATAAATAGATGGAGAGATAGACAAATGCAAAGATAGACATATAGACAGATAAACATATAGTCAGATAAAATATATAGACAAACATATTTAGACAGGTAAATAGATAAATAGATCGATAGATAGATAAATATATAGATAGACATATAGATATATAAAGAGATAGAAAGATAGAAAGATAGACAAATATACAAATAGATAAATAGATAGTTAAGAAAGATAGATAGATAGACCTATAGACATATTGACATGTAGATATCTAAACAAATAAATGGATAGATAGATAGATAGACACGTAGATAGGTAGATAGATAGACATATAGATAGATAATAGATAGATAGACAAACATATAGATAGATAGATATAAAAATAGACAGATAGACAGATAGACATATAGATAGATAGATATGAAGATAGATAAATAGACGAATAGAGAGATAGACATATAGATAAATAGATAAATAGATCTATAGATAGATATAAAGATAGATTGAGAGTTTCATAGATTCAGATAAAGACATATAGACTAATAGATAGATTGACTGATTGATCAACTGACTGATAGATATATAGATAAATAGACAGATAGACTGATAAACATTTTGAAAATTAGGTAAATAATTAGACACGCATAAATAGATAGAAAGATAGATAGATAGATAGATAGATATATATATATATATATCGATAGACATATAGATAGATAGACAGAAAAATAGATAGACAGATAAATAGATAGACACATAGACACATAAATAGATATACATATAGAAAGATAGACAGATAGATATATTGATTGATTGATTGACATATATACATATAGACTGATAAACAGAAAGACAGATAGATAGATAGACAGATATGTAGATAGCTAGATATACATATAGATTGATAGACTGATAGACTGAAGATTGATCAAACGATAGATAGATGAATAGATAGACAGATAGATATAGAGACATAAGACAAATATACAGATAGATAGATAGTCATAAATACAGATAGATAGATTGATAGACATATAAATAGATATACACATAGAAAGATAGATAGATAGTCAGATAGAAAGATAGATAAATATAAAGATAGAAAGATAGACAGAAAGACATATAGATAGATAGACCAATAGACAACTTTGTAGATAGACAGATAAATAGACAGGTATTTAGAGAAATAGATAGATAGACGGATATACAGATAGACAAATATACATATAGCCAAATAGATAGATAGATAGATAGTTAGTTAGTTAGTTAGATAGTCTAATAGTTAGATAGATAGATTGATTGATTTACATACAGTCATAGAGACATATAGACCGATAGATAGATAGACTGATTGATAGATAGACAAATAGACTTTTTGATAGAAAGACTAATAGATAGATAGACATATACGTAGATAATTTGATACACACATAGATAGATAGAAAGATAGATAGACATATAGACAGATAAACAGATTGACAGATATATAGATAGATAGACAGATAGTCAAATAGATCGATATAAATATACACATAGAAAGAAGATAGATATATAGAATGACATATACACATATAGATAAATAGACTGATATACAGATAAATAGATTTGTAGATAGCCAGATATATAGATAGACCTATAGACAGATAGACAGATAGATTATTTAAAAAGATAGACATATAGATTGATAGAAAGATAGACAGACAAAAAGTTAGACAGATAGATAGGTAGGTAGGTAGGTAGGTAGTTAGATAGACAGATAGATAGAGAGACATGTACACAGATAGATTGATTGATAGATAAATTGATAAATAAATAGATTGATAGATGGATAGTCAAATAGACAAATAGACAGATAATCAGATAGACATATATACAGATAGTCAGATAGACAGATAGATGGATAGTTAGAAGATAGATAGATAGATAGACAGTTAGACAAATAGATAGATACATAGATAGACAAATAGAAAGATAGACAGTTAGACAAATATATAGTTCGAAAAATAGAAAAATAGACAAGATAGACAGATAGATAAATAGATAGATAGACAGATTTATCGATAGAAATATAAAAAGATAGATAGATATATAGATAGATAGATAGATAGGTATATAGAAAGGAATAAAGATAGCTAGATAGATATACACATAGACAGATAGATATAGAGATAGATAGATAGATAGAATGACAAAAGATAGATATACAGATAGATAGAAAAGAATATAGATAGTCATTTAGAAAGATAGACAAATAGACAAATAAAAAGATGGAAAGATAGATATATAGGCAGATTGATAAATTAATAGATTGAAATATAGATAGATAGATAGATAAAAAGATAGATATATAGATATAAGATATTTAGAAGATAGATAGATAGAAAATAGATAGATATATAGATAAATAAATAGATAGACAGACATATAGATAGATATACAGATATATAGATCATATAGAAAGATAGACAAATAGGCAAATAGAGAGATAGACTAACATACTAATATACTGATAGATAGATAGATAGACAAATAGACTGAAGATAGATCAAAATATAAGTAGATAGATTGATAGATAGAAGATAGATAGACTAATAGACATATAATTAGATAGATAGATAGACAAAAAATAGATAGATAGATAGATAGACAAATAAATAGATAGATAGACAAATAAATAGATAGATAGTCATATAGATAGATAGACAAAAAGATAGTTATATAGATAGATAGATAGATAGACAGATAGATATATAGAAATATAGGCAGATAGATAGAAAGGCAGATAGTCAGATAGATAGATAGATAGATAGATAGACAGATAAAATATACACAAATAGATAGAGAGACAAATAGACAGATAGATAGATAGACACATAGATAGATAGACAAATAGACAGATAGACAGATAGATAGATAAATAAATAGATATATAGAAATTAGATATATAGACTAAAAGATAAATAGACAAACACATAGATAGATAGATAGATAGACATACATAGAAATGGAAAAATAGATAGACTAAAGATATATAGACATAAAGACAGACATAAAGACATATAGACAAACAGACACATAGACAGACAAATAGATATATAGATAAATTGACAGACATACATATAGTTAGATAGATGGAGAGATAGATAGATTGAAAAGTTAATAGAGGAAAGAGATATACAAATAGATATTTGGAGAGATAGAAAGTTAGACATATACACAAATAGATAGATAGATAGATGAATAGTCAGATAGATAGATATATAGATAGATAAATAGATTGATAGAAACAATGAAAGATAAATAGATAGATAGACATATATATAGATAGAATGAATTATATAAAAAGATAGACATATATACAGATTGACAGATTTATAGATAGACATATAGAAATATGACTAAGAGATAGATAGGTAGATAGACTGATAGACAGATAAGTAGATAGATTGATTGATAGTCAAATTAACAAATAGATAGATAAAAAGACATAGATAGATACACAGACAGAAAGATAGATAGATAGACTGATATATAGATAAACAGATAAGTAGATAGCCAGATATTCTGATAGACAGATAGACATATAAATAGATAGACAGATAGACACAAGACAGATCGAAAGATAGATACATTGAAAGATAGCCAGATAGTCTGATAGAATGATATATAGATAGACATATAGATAGAAATATAGATAGACAGATAGATAGATACATAGATTGAAAGATAGACAAATAGATAGATAGACATATAAAAAATTACAATAGACAAATAGATAGATAGACATATAGACAGATAGATAGATTAGATATATATATATATATATAGACAGATAGATTGATACAAAGATAAAAAGATAGATTGATAGATATATAGTTAGATAGATAGATAGATAAATAGATATAAAGATAGATTGAAAAAAACACAAATAAAAAGATAGATAGAAAGACAGACAGACAGACTAAAAATAAATAGAGAGACAAACAAACAAAAAGTTAAATAGTCATTTAGAGAGATAGACAGAGAGACATAAACACAAATAGAGAGATATAAATATAGTTAGATAGATAGATTGACAGACAGACAGATAGATAGATAGATTAAAAGAAAGAAAGAAAGATAGATAGATATATAGACAAAAGATAGAAAGACATATAGATAGATAAACATATTGACAGATAGACATTTAGACTAATATATAGATATACAAACAGATAGATAGTTAGATATACATATAAATAGATAGGCAAATAGACACAAGACAGATTAAAAGATAGAAATATAGAGAGATACACTGATAAAAGATAGACAGATAGGTTGAAGATAGATACACAGATAGGCATATAGTCAGAAAGATAGATAAACAAAAAGACAAATAGAAAGATAGACCGAGAAAGAGATAGATAGATAGACTGATAGGCAGATTGACACATTGATAGATTGACAGATAGAAAGATAGTTAGATAGATAGACAGATAAATAGATATACAGAAAGGCAGGTGGATAGATAGACAAATAGATAGATATTATATTTAGATATAGTCAAATAGACATATATACAGATAGATAGGGAGAGAGATATATAGATTTATTGATAGATAGATTGATAGTTAGAAAGAAGACAAATTGACAGATTGACAGATATATAGATAGATAGATAGATAGAAAAATAGACAGACAGATAAAAGATAGATTGACAGAAAGATAGATAGTCAAATAGAAACACAAAAAGATAGACAAATAAACAAAATGATAGATAGATAGATTGACAGATAGACATATAAACAAATAGATAGATAGATAGATAGTAAGATATATAAATAGATAACCAAATATATAGATAGATAGATAGATAGATAATTAAATAGATAGATTCGCAGATTGACTAATATATATATATATATATATATATATAGACTAGGAGACATATAGGCAGATAGACAAATAGACAGATATGCAAATTGATATAGATATATAGATATATATATATATATATATATATATATATATATATATATATATATATATATATATAGACAGATAGATAGATAGATATACAAATAGATAGATAGATATATAGATAGATAGAAACCTAGATAGATAGACAGGTAGACAGATAGATACATAGACATATAGATAGATAGACCGAAAGATAGACGAACTGATAGATAGATAGATCGAAAGATATATATATAGACAGAAGATAGATAGACAGAAATATAGATAAATAGGGAGATAAATATACAAATAGATAGATAGACTAATACATAGAGAAACAAATATATAGATAGCTAGATATACAGAAATATAGATAGATAGACAGATAGACATATAGAAACAAGACAGATTGAAAGATATTCAAATAGACGCAAGACAAATAGAAAGATAGACAGATAGTCGGATAGACAGATATAGAGATACATAGATAGATAGATAGATAGATAGACAGATAGATAGTTAGATAGATATAAAGAAAGACATATAGAAAAATAGACAAAGAGACAAATATACAGATAGAAAAATACATAGACAGATACATAGATAGACAGATAGATATGTAGATATATAAACAGATAGACAAATAGATAGACTGATAGATAGACAAAAGATAGATTGACAGAAAGACATACAAAAAGACAGATAGTCATTTACAGAAATAGAAAGATAGATATATCCACAAATAGAGAGATAGAAAGAAAGTTAGAGAGACAGATAGACAGAAAGATCGATAGATAGATAGAATGAAAGATAGATAGAAAGATAAATTATAGATAGATAAAAAATAGGTACACATAAAGACAGATAGATAAATAGATAGATAGATAGATAGCTAGACTGATAGACTACTAGACTAATAGACAGATAGATAGATATACACATAGACAAATACATATTTAGACATATAATCATATAGATAGTTAGAGTAAGATATAGATAGATAAGACAGATAGACAATTAGATAAATAGTTACAAAAAATACAAAAATATATAAAATAGATAGATAGATAGATAGATATATAGATATACTGAAGACAGATAGACATATAGACTATGTCAAATAGTAAAATTGATAAAAATACAGATAGACATATAGATAGATAGACAAGATACATACATAGATAGAAAGACACATTGCAGATAGGCAATAGACAAATAGACATGTAGATAGATAGATAGATATATAGATAGACAAATAGAGAGATAAACAGATAGAAAGATTAACAGATAATTGATAAACATTTAGAAAGATGGACAGATAGATAGATAGTTAGTTAGTTAGTTAGATATATAGACAGATTTATAGATAGATGAACAGATAGATAGATAGATAAGTAGATTTATAGATTGAAAGAATGTCCGATTGATTAATAGACATATAAATATATAAACTAAGATACACATAAGCAGGTAATAAGATTGACAGAAATGTAGATAGAGAGATATATGATCAATAAATAGATATAAGATAAATAGACAGTTCTACTAATACATATATAAATAGATAGATAGTTAGTTTGTTTGTTAGATATATTTATATATAGATAGACAGATGGATTGATAGACAGATAGACTATTAGATAGAATATAGATAGACAAATAGACAGTTAGACATATAGACATATATCGACATAGTCAGAAAGACAGATAGACAAATAAATATATACACAGATAGATAAATAGATAGATAGATAGACAAATAGGTAGACGACTGGTAGAAAGAAAGATATATAGATAGAAAGATAGACTAAAACATAAATAGAAAGATAGGTAGATAGCCAGATATACAGATAGAAAGATAGATAGACAAATAGATAATAAACTTTAAGGTAGATAAATAGAAAATAGATCGAAAGATAGATAAATAAATAGATAGACATAAGACAAATAGAAAGATATGTTGATAGTAAGATAGTCAGATATACAGATAGACATATAGATAATTAGACAGATAGACAAATAGATAGATAAACAGATAGACAAAAAGACAAATTGATAGATTGATAGAAAGATAGCTAAACTGTTAGAAAGATAGAGAGATAGATAGATAGATATAGAGATAAATAGATCGATATATAGATAGATAGATAGACAGAAAAATAGATAAAAAGATAGATTGATAGACAAAAGATATATAGAAAAAAAAATAAATAAAAAGACAGATAGTCATTTAAATAGTTAGACAGATAGACATATACACAAATAGAAAGATAAAAATATAGATAGACAAATAGATTGATAGAAAGATAGATTAAAAGATAAAAAGATATATAGATAGATAGAGAGATACAAATAGATAGAATAAAAATTGAAATATATAAAGATAGAGAGATACAAATAGATAGAATAAAAATTGAAATATATAAAGATAGATCGATAGACAGATAGATGAATAGAAAAAAGATAGATAGACAGATACACATATAGTCGGATAGAGAAATAGTCAAAAAGTTAGATAGATTGACAAATAGATAGATAGACAGTTATATAGTTAGAAAGATAGATAGTTAGATGGATAGATAGATAGATAAACAGATATTGATAAACAAATAGAAAGATAGGCAGACAGATGGACAGACAAACTGATAGATAGATAGATATATAGATAGATAGATAGATAGATAGACATATAGATAGATAGATAGATAGATTGATTGATTCACATATAGAAAGATAGATAGATATACATATAGATTGATAGGCACATAGCCACATACATAGATAGACAGATAGATAGGTAGATATATAGATAGAATATACATATAGATAGGTATATAGATAGATAAATATATAGATAGATATATAGATTGAAAAATAGACAATAGATAAATTTACAGATAGACAGATAGACAGATAGATTGAAAGATAGATAAACAGAAGACATGTAGATTAATATATTGATAGACATATAGATAGACATATAGATAGATAAAGAGACAAACAAAGAGACAAACAAAAGACAGATAGATAGACTAATAGACAAAAAAACAGATAGATGAACTTACAAATAGAAAGATAGATAGAAATACAGATAGAAAGATAGACATACATGCAGACAGACAGATAGATAGATACATAGCTACATACATAAATAAGTAGATAGAGGAAAGAGATAGACAGATAGTCATTTAGAGATATAGAAAGATAAAGATATAGACAAATAGATAGTAGACAGACAGACAGACAGATAAATTATAGATACATAGATAAATAGACAGATAGATAGATAGACAAATTGAAAGATATACATATAGAAATATAGACTAAGAGATTGATAGGCAGATAGATAGATAGATAGATAGATAGATATGTAGATAGATTGATTGATAGATAGAAAGAAGATAGAGAAATAGGTTTATAGATGAATATATAGATACATATACATATAGATAGATAGTTAGATAGACAGATAGACATACAGACAGACAGATAGATAGATAGATATAAAGATAGATAGATAGACAGATAGACATATAGACAGGTACACATATAGATAGAAAGATAGACAAATACAAAGATAGATTGATAGACTGATAGATAGATAGACATATTGATAGAAGAGAGATAGATAGAAAAACATATAGATAGATAGATATATAGATAGACAGACAGATATATAGATAGCAAGATAGGTAGATAGCTAGATATATAAATAGACTGATTGCAGATAGATAGATAGACACATAGATAGATAGATAGATAGACTTATAGATAGATAGTTAGAAGATAGATCAAGAGATAAACACAGACTAATAGATGTAAGACAAATAGAAAGATAGGTAGATAGTTAAATAGACAGATATACAAATTGATTGATAGACATATAGATAGATATAAAAACAGATAGATTTATAGATATAAAGATTTAAAGATACAAAGACAGATATATAGAAAAATAGACAGATAGAATGATAGATATATAGACCATTAGAAAGAAACAAAGACAGATAGTTTGATAGATATAGAGAGAGATAGGTAAATATATAGATTATTAGATAGAAACATAGAATGATAGATAGATAGACAGACAAACAGGTAGATAGATAAACAAATAGATAGATAGACAAAAGATTGATAAAACGGAAAAAAAAATAAAAACACAGATAGTCATTTAGTGAGATAGACAAATAGACATATACACAAATAGAGAGATAGAAAGATTGTTAAAAAGATAGACAGAAAAATTGATAGATAGATAGATAGATTAAAAGATAGACAAATATATAGATAGATAAATATACATAAGATAGATAGATAGAAGATAGATATATTGATTGATAGATAGATAGATAAAACTAATAGATAGATAGACTGATAGATAGATAGACTGATAGATAGATAAATAGATAGATAGATAGACAGACAGAAAAACAAATAGATAGATAGATAGATAGAAAGATAGATAGATAGATAGACAGATACATAAATAGACAAATAGACAGAAGATAGATCAAAATATAAAAGATAGATAATTACTAGATAGACAGATAGACAAAAGATAGGTAGACAAATAGACATATAGTCAGATAGATAAATAAACAAAAAGATAGATAGACACAGACAAATACATATACA
>JAREIK010000003.1:29523-58697 GCA_029783825.1 Sapria himalayana
TATATACATAGATTGATAGAAAGATATATTAATAAACAGATAGACAGATAGACAGATAAATAGATATACAGATAAACTAATATACATAAAGATGACAGAAAATAGATAGATAATAGATAGACAAATAGACTGATAGATAGATAAATATACTTATCGATTAAATAAATAGATAGATATACAAATAGAAAGATTATTAAATAGATGGATAAAGATAGACATTTCGATAAATATATTGATAGAAAGATACACAGAAAGATAGATAGAGAGAGAGAAAAATAGCTTGATAGCTAGATAACCATATGGACAAATATATTTATTGAAAGATAGACATATAAATAGATAGATAGAAAGATAAATAGATATACATATAGATAGATATAGAAAGATAGATAGATAGACAGATAAATAGATATACAAATAGAGAGTATACGATGTTAGCCATATAGCTTGATAGGTAGATAGATAGAGTGATAGAGGTATAGATAGATAAGATATATAGCAAGATAGATCGATAGATATATAGTCATATATACAAATAAAAAGATAGACAGATAGACATATAGACAGAAATAACAGATAGACATATATACATAGATAGATAAATAGATAGATAAATAGATATAGTAATAGATTTACAAATAGATAGATAGACAGATAGATAGAAAGATAGATAGACAGATAGATAGAAAGATAGATAGACAGATAGATAGACTGATAGACGATAGACACATGGAACATGAGACATGTATATAGATAGACATATAAGATATAGACATATACAAATAGATATATAGATAGATGAAAGATAGATAATAGATAGATAGACAGATAGATAGACAGACTAGGCAGATAGATAGACATATTACCAGTTTGATAGATAGATAGATATACAAGTATCCATATAGAAAGATAGACAAAGATATATATAGAAATATAGATAGAATATAGATAGACAAATAAAAAGATAGAAAGATAGATAAATTTACAGATAGATAGATAGATAGATTATAGATAAATAGATAGATATCTAGATAGATATATAGATAGATAGATTGATATACATATAGATAGAAAAATAGATAGACTAATAGATAGATAGCTAGTAGATAGACATAAAGACAAATAGATAGATAGATAAATAGATAGACATACAGAATATTGACTAATAGACAAATAACCTGATAACTAGATATTCATATGGACAAATACATAGATTAAAATTAGTCTTTTTTATAGACAGATAGATAAATAAAATAATACATAGATCGATAGACAGATAGATAGATAGAGAAATAGATATATAGATAAATAAAAAGACAGATTGATAGATGCATAAATAGACAGAAAGAAAGAAAGATAGATAATACACAGAGAGACAGATAGCCATATAACAATATAGCTATATAGCTAGATAGGTAGATATATAGAGAGAGATTGATAGACATATAGATTGATAGATAAATTGATAGATATATATTAAGATAGCCAGATATATAGATAAATAGATACAAAAGTAGTTAGACAGATAGTCATATAGATATATATAGATCATAGATAGACATATAGACAAATTAATAGATTGACAGATAGAAAAATAGATCAAGAGACAAATAAGATAGAAAAACAATGATAGATATACATATTAGATAGATAAACAAATAGATAGATTAGACAAATAGAAAGTTGTACATATAGACACATATATAGATAGATAGATAAATAGAAAAGATATACAGATTGACAGATATATAGATAAACAAATAGACATATATATATATATATATATGGATATAAAAATAGATAAATAGATAGATAACGATAGATAGATAGATAGATATATATATATATATAATATATAAGATAGACTATTAGGCAAATAGATTGATAGACAGACAGATAGATAGATATACAGATAGACAAAGAGAGAGAGAGAGAGATAGATAGACAGATAGATAGATAGATATATAGATAAATAGATAGACAGACAGATAGATAGACAGATAGATAGATAGATAGATAGACATATAGATAGATAAATACATTGATGGACAAATAGATAAATAGATAGATAGAAAATTAGATGCATAGACATGTAGACAGATAGACATATAGATAGATAGAGATATAGACAGATAGAAAGATAAATAGAAAGAAAGAATGATTGATTGATAGATAGAAAGCTAGATATATAGATAGATAGGTAGATTAATAGACATATAGACAAATAGATTGATAGATAATAGATAGATAGATAGATAAATAGGCAGATTAACAGATATACATATAGATATATAGACAGATAGGGAGTTTGACAGATAGGCAGTTTGACAGATAGGTAGATATATTTATAGATTGATATGTTGATAGATAGAGAGATATATAGATAGATAAATATATAGAAGGATAGATAGATAAACAAATAGACATTAAGACAAAAAGATAAATAGATAGATATACTAAAAGACAAATAGCCAAATAGAAAAATTTTTTGATAGCCAGATATCCATATGGATAGATACACAAATTGAAAGATATACATATAGTTAGATAGATATATAGACACATAGATAGATATATATATATATAGATAGACTGACAGATAAACATAGACATATAGACAGATAAATAGATAGAAAAAAGATAGATAGATAGATATAAAGATAGATACCTAGATTGCAAGATATGCATATAGATAAATAGATAGATAGATTGATTGATATACAAATAGATAGATAGATAAACCATTAAATAGATAGATAAATAAATAGATAGATAGAAAGATAGATAGATAAATAGATATATAGCTAGATAGTTAGTTAGACACATAGTCATATAGACAAATACATAGATAGATAGATAGATAGACATATAGACATATTTATAGATAGATAGACAAATATATAGATAGATATGTTGAAAGATAGACACAGAGATAGATTGACAGATACATAAATAGATAGAAAAATAGATTGATAGTTAGACAAATAAATAGATTCACTCATAAAAAATTTGACAGAAAGATAGATAGATATAGAGATAAATAGATAGATAGATAGAAAAATAAAAAGATATACATATAGGCATTTAAAAAGATAGATAGATAGGTAGATAGAGAGATGGAGACATAAACAGATAGATAGATAGGTACATAAATAAACATATAGAAAGATAGACTCATATTTAGATAGACAAAAAGATAGATATTAGATTGATGAATAGACATATAGATAGATTTACAGATATATAGATAGACCGATAGACAAATAGTTAGATAGATAGAGAGAAAAATAGATAGATATATAAAAAGTACATATACACAGATAGACATATAGATAGACAGATATATATGCAAATATAAAAATATAAATTTTATAAATATATAAATATAAATAAATAAATAAATATATATATATATATATATATAGACAGAAAGATAGATTGATAGATATATAGATAGACAGATAGCCAGATAGACAGAGAGATAGATTGACAGATAGATAGATAGATAGACAGATAGACAAATGCACAGATAGATACAAATAGAGATAGAAAGAAAGAAAGAAAGATGATAAGATATACAGATAGACATATGGATAAATAGACAGAAAGATAGAAAGACAGACAGATAGATAGACAGATAGATAGAAAGATATGCAGATAGACAGATAGATATATAGATAGATAGATAGATAGATACACATATAGACATAGAGATTTATAGATAGTTAGATAGATAGAAAGATATATAAATAGTATGACAGAGAGACAGATAGATTAATATACCTATAAATAGATAGATAGATATATAATAGATAGATAGATATCCAGATAGCCAGTTAGAGATATATATATATATAGAAATAGATATATTGAAAGATTAATAAATAGATAGATAGATATATAGATAAAAAGATAGATCGTTAGACAAATATCTAGATAGTTAGATAGGGAGATAGATAAAGAGATAGATATATAGATGGACAAATAAATAAAAAGATAAATAAATAGATATATAGATAGATATATATATATATATATATAGAAAGATAGATAGATAGTTAATTAGACCAATAGTCATATCGACATATAAATAGATAGATAGATAGATAGACATATAGATAGATTATAGATAGACAGATAGACTGATAGATACTTAGTCAGATAGAAATAGAGACAAATAGATAGATAGAAAGATATATAGATAAATAAATAGTTATATAGGCAGACAAATAAATAGATAAATAGATAGATAGATAGCAAGATAGACAAATAGACTGATAGATACTTAGTCAGATAGAAATAGAGACTAATAGATAGATAGAAATATATATAGATAAATAAATAGTCATATAGGCAGACAGATAGATAGATAGATAGCAAGATAGACAGATAGATAGATAGACAAATAGAAAGATAAATAGATAAACAGATAGACAGATAGACAAATAGATAGATATATAGATAGACAGATAGACAGACAAATAGATATATAGATAGATAGATAGTCGTATAGATAGATAGATATTGAAATAGACATATAAATAGATAGATGAATAGATAGACAAATAGATAGATAGATAAAAAAATAAATTAGTAGATAAACACATAGATAGATAGATAGATAGATAGCTATACAGATAAATAGATAGATAGATAGATACACATAAAGATAGATAGATAGATAGACAAGCTAATAGATAGATATTCTGATAGACAGATAGATAGTTAGAAAGATATACTGAGAGATATATAGGTAGATTATTAGTTAGACAAATATACAGATAGTTAGACACAGAGAGACATATCGCCAAATAGATAGATAGATAGATAGATAGAAAAATAGACAAATATATAGATAGTCTGATAGAAAAATAGATAGATAGACACTTAGATAGATAGACATATAGATAGATAGATAGAAAGATAAATAGATAGACAGATAGACAGAAAAACAAATAGATAGATAAACATATAGACAAATAGACAGATAAATAGATAGATAGAAATATAGACAAATAGATAGATATACAAATAGATAGATAGACATATAGACATATAAACTGATAGACAGACAAATAGATAGATAGATAAATAAATCGATATATAGATAGACGGATAGATAGTTAGACAGATAGACAGAAAGTTACATAGAAAAGATAGATAGATAAACAAATAGATAGATAGACATATATATAGATGGACATATATATAAATAGACACATAGACAGATAAATAGATAGGTAGATAAATAAAAAGATCTAGATATAGATAGATAGACATATAGACAGATAGACGGACAGATAGATAGATAGACAGATAGACAGATAGATACATAGAAACATAGACACAAAGACAAATGATGGATAGACACATATACACATAGATAGTTAGATAGATAGACATATAGGTAGATAGACAGATATACAGATAGACATATAGAAAGAAAGATAGATAGATAGACGTATACACAGATAGATAGACATATAGACATATTGACATATAGATAGATAGATAGACATATAAATATATAGGCATATAGATAGATAGATAGACATATAAAAGATAGAAAGATAGAAAGATAGATAGATACATAGATAAACATATAGACATATAAATAGAAAGATAAATAGATAGATAGATAGACATATAGATAGATAGACAGATAAATAGAAAGATATATAGATAGAAAAATACACTGATAGACTAATAAAGAGATAGACAAATAGATAGATAGACAGATAGACACATGGATAGATATACAGATAGACAGATAGATAGATAGACAGAAAGATAGATAGGCATATAGACACATAGAAAGATAGATAGATAGAAAAATAAATAGATAGACTAATAGACATATATACATATTAGATAGATATGTAGATAGACAGATATAAAGATAGATAGATATACAGATAGATAGTTAAATAGATATATAGTTCAACAAATAGACAGATAGATAGATATAAAGATAGACAAATATATAGATAGCCAAATATATTTGATAGACAGATACAAAGATAGACAGATAGATAGACAGATATACAGATAGATAGATTGACATATAAATATACTTGCAGAAATATAGATAGATAGACAGATAGCTAGATAGCCAAATAGGTAGAAAGATAGAGAAATAGAGAAATAGATAAAAAATAAATAGATAGACATACAGATAGATAAATTTACAGATATCCAAATAGCCAAATAGGCAGATAGAAAGAGAGATACATAGATAGAAACATAGATAAATAGATAGATAAATAGAAAGATAGACGTATAAATATATAAAAAGATACATAGATAGATAGTTAGTCAGATAGATAGTTATTTTGACATATATATAGATTGATAGATAGCCATTTTGATAGATTTATAGATAGATTAATAGGTAGAAAGCTACATATCCAGATATATAGAATCACAAATAAACAAACATATATATAGACAGATAAATAGATAGACATATATATAAATTGATAGATCTATAGATAGAGATTAAGATATATAGATAGATAAATAAAAAAATAGATAGATAGATAGTTAAATAAATAGATAGATAGATAGTTAAATAAATAGATAGATAGTTAAATAAATAGATAGATAGACATATTGACAGATAGATATATAGAAATATAGACATACAGATAGAAAGATCGATAGGTAGGTAGATAGATTCATAGAAAGAAAGAAAGATAGATAGATAGATAAATAAACATAGTTAGATAGATAGATAGACAGATAGACAAATAAATCGATAGAAAGATAAATAGATACTTCAAAAAAAATCCCATATAGCTTTGGAAAATTCCCAACCTAAATAGGGGTTTCTCGTCGCTAAATGGGATATAGCGAGGGATTAATGATCGAAACTTTCCTAATCTAAAGTGCTCGTCGCTCAAAATTATCGAGGGAAAGAGTCCCTTGCTAAAATTTTTTTGCGACAAAAATATCACTATATAAAATAATAATTTTTCTATCAAAATTAGTAAGCTAAATGTGAGTTTTTGTTGCTAAATGGATATAATGACGAAAGCTTTCCCAATCTAAAGTGCTCTTCACTAAAAATTAGCGAGTGAAATAGTCTTAAGCTAAAAAATTTTAGCCACGAAAAATTTCCTAGCTAAAATAATTATTTCTCTAGCTAAAATAGTAAGTGAAACTCACTACCTAAATTAGCAATGGAAAATTCTCTAGCTATTTTCATTACAAAATTATTTTTAGAATTTAATTTTTTTTTTCAAATTATTTAATAAAATAATTTAATTTTTTTTATTAAATTGAATAAAAACATAAACTATAAATGATAATTTATAATTAACAAAAAATAAAATCATTTAATAAATTATTTTATTTTGATATTTTACATAATTCAAACAAAAAATATATCAAATCTTTATTACATAATAATCATCAATTTATCTACCGACAATGCATAAACTATAATCTATCTGTGCATTGACGCTGCATTCTCTTCCTCAGCTCCTCATATTACATATTTCTGCTACGACAATGCTGTCCAAGTCATGGTGCATCATGTCTATTAAATTAATTCCTTCACTTATAAAAGCTTCGTATAGGGAACAATGCGGTGCCATATCTGTACGAAATTTAATCAAGTCAATCAAATTAAAATAAATAAATAAAAAATTCCTCCTGGCACTCGTGGCCGGTAAAAATTGGGCAATATAACATTTTTTCTTCTGATTGAATACAATTTTGTGAAATCTAATACAATTACACAACACTGCACGAGCATCATCTTCATAATCATCCTAAGACCTAGTAAAATTAGAACCAATCATTGCAGAACATACAACAAGAAAACTTATTTCCTCATTCATACACTTTGTACCATGTGATAATTGCATATCTACACAATTACTAAGATATTTAAGATCAAGCTATGTCTGCCTGGCTGGCCTGAACCATAAATATCTTAATGCCACATCTTTGGAGAAGGTTTAATATCCATGACTTTTATGACCTGCATCGGTAAGTAATGCACGATGATGACCATACCAGCCCGAGCAATTTTATATTCAAACATGTGTGTGTGTGTGTGTGCAAATGGGTGTATATGTATGAAAATATATAAATGTATACAAATAAATATATTCACCCACTTATGTATATACTCATACATACATACGTATATACTCGGTATATACGTACGTATGTACTCGATATATACCTACGTATATGCTCGGTATATACATACGTATTTACTCGATATTTTTTATGATAACTAAGTTTAGTTTTTTATCTTGAATTACCACCTCTAAATAATTGTTTTCTAAAAAAAAGCTCAGTGAAAAACCTCATGGATTTCTAAGGAGGGCATGTGAGGTAGAAAATCATTTCCTATGAAAAAACATACGAAGATAAAATCATTAACTATGTGCTCAAAGTTGATCTCCTTCAATTTCCTTGGAAGATCAGAGATCTTCATATCAAGCTCCAAATATTCTCCGAGGATACAAACATGGAGAAGTTGCTGATGTAAAGAGAAATGGAATCGAATCAGTATTGACCATATAGACAAGTAATATTCAAGGTGATCTTTTTATACGTCTCTGAAATCATCATCCCTTATAAGGTCTTTTAATGGAAGATTCACTTTCTTGCTTGTTGATGAAAGAAATGTTTTGTCAGCCGTTACAACTTGTTTAAATCACCCTTTTGACTTCACCAAACTTGAATTGGCTTATGGAGGCTTGGTTTTGGCTTCTACAACTAATTCACAGGCAACTTCTCTCTCTCTGCTCCTATATGAACACATCCTATCGAGGAACAATCCAAAAAACTCATTTCAATTTCAATCCCAATTTATTTTGAAAGCAAAAGGAATTAGCTAAAGCATTTTAATACATGTTTACCTCTCTTAATTTTGAAAAATGAACATTATTGGTTGCCAAAGCTTGCATTATCAGATCAGCATCCTGCACACAAACATTCATTACTATTCAGAAATTAAAAGAGATTCAGAAGAATAAGATTTAAGTGTGTAACAATAGAAGTTGGAAATCTTCAATTCTATTATACAATAAAATTCTCATGCCAGACCATACAGGCAGTGACATAATTTGGATTATAATCAAGAAGTTTGCACTGTAGGCTAATAAAAGACCTTATCTTGTGCTCGCCTTTCCCCGGAACATTAGAATCGAATAGAATGACCTGTAACATGCCCAATGTAATGCTAGAAATGCTTTATTGAAGAAGATAAAAGGGCCTGAAACTAAATGCTTAGACTAATTCTATATCATGTGAGAACACTGAGATAAAGTTCAAGCCTTCAAATCCTTCCACCCAGTATTGTGCTTCATTCATGAACAAATAGATTTTCGAAGTGCCTTGGACACCTCGTGCAAAAATATAGTTCCTAGTGTGATAATGTTAGAGTCTGAAACTTTAGATTCTTGCTATGGAACAAGGGGTTTACCTTCCATTTCACATTTCTTTCTTAGTTTCCTGATGAGCATAAAATCACAAAATTACCCAAGTACAGCCAAATAAAGTGTTAAAAATAGTGTCCAATCTAGGGTGGGGGGGGGGGGGGGGGGGGGTTATAGGAAAAACATAGGAGGGAGAAGAACCTCATTGAAATTTCGTTGTCTTTTGGTGTTAGGAAGTGTCTTCTTTGTTGTTGATTCATTTTAGCATGGGGTGCAACCCTATCTACAAATGTAATTTAATCTACAAATACTTTATAAGTAAAGGACATAAGATAAAAGATCGATGAGGTGCGACCAAACCAATTCAAGCTGATGCATGGGCACATGGCAGCCATGTATGAACACAAAAACCATACCGACGGCCATATATAATAGCTTGTGAGGTCTTACGATGCTGAAAAGCCTATCGATGTACTCATACATGTTGTCGAATACTTCTTTAAAGGATGGCAGAAGAAAAATCTGAATCAGTTTGATAATGAAATTTATGCAAGAACGAAACTAGGGCTTAAAAAACACACATATAGGTTTCTCAAGGATGGTCAGCATCTTCTAGTTCTTTGTCCTCTGGTACTCCACGTAGATAGAGAACATTGTTACACCTGTGCATGGAGCATAACATAGTACATTTACAAACTAATAAATAACACAACACCATGCCACTGATAAATAGATAGACTAGCACATGCAATACCAATTGACATTTGCTAGAAATTTCACTCTACAAGATAAGCATGAGCTTATTTTTAAATTACCGAATCAAGATTACTCCAAGATTTCCAGTGAACTACCCATCAAAATATTCTTCTGTGTTGCCCAGCTTCATGTATCAGTTCATGGTTAATTATAAGAAAGTTATAAAGTACCAAATAAAAGAGAAATAGAAATTGAAATGACAACATGCTGCATGGTATTGAATTTTTGCATACCTGTAGGTTCATATAGGAATCCACCGAAACAAGAAAACTTGAAAGAAACAAAGAAAAAAAAGAGAAAAAAAATGCAATGCACATAAGGACATGAAATAAGAGTGTCAAGAACAAACCTGCATTTGCGTGGGACTAGAATTTTTCGTTCATCTCATAGCTTCAAAAGCTATAAGATACTATTCCCATCACCTGGAGGACCATCCAAGACTTTTACATACCTATTATAGGCTAAAATCTTTGCCCAAAATATTTGGGGACACACAAACAAATTCACAGATATATAAAAATAGTAATTATAGATATGAACAAACACAAATCAAAGTTGATAATCATACAACTTCAACAAATATCTAAAAGATGTCCAAAAATAATGTTTAGAGAGAAAGAGAGTGCAAAAATAAAATGTTTTAAGAATAATGAAGATAATAGAAGCTCATCCTCCTTTTGATCCAGCTGAAATCGGTATATATAGGACCCTTGCATTCGAAGTACTATGGTAATATCTGAATGCTTTGAATCAAAATTTTTTCATGCGTCTCACATCAGATGTTCCGGAAAGATTAATTATTAGGTTAATCGGCAAAGAAAAGAACAAAACTAGAATAAAAAAAATTTAAACCTCCAAAAAAAACTCATCATGTTTTACTACACAAACAAAAATTAAAAATAGTTAAGAAATAATCTTGATATGAAATCATCCTCATAATTAGTTGGGATTTTGTGTTAGCCTCTCGTGTGAGGTTTCATAGCTAGATCTCGGAATGCTATCTGTCGTGTCAATACCATTAACTATAACTTCATATAGGATATCTAATATTGCATTACATTCTTAATATCTTTCATCTCATCATTCATTTCTTTAATTTCTTATATTTCTTCCATCAAATGAGTAATTTGCTCATCATTCTCTTCTTTCATTTCCTGCATTTCTTCCTTCAATTAGTAATTTGTTCATCCTTCTTTTTTTCATTTCATTCATTTCTTTTTTCAAATGAGATATCTGCTTAATCTTGTCTTTCATTTCGGTCGCCATAACTTTAATACGTTCATTTGTTTCCATAACTTGTTGTTAGACCACCTCATCGACCATTGCTATGACAGATGAATTAGAAGCACAACTGTTACTACAAAATGCTACTCCCTTCGAGCCGATGCCATACACTCACTGCTTCTTATGACCTCTTATGGTCTCCAAATAAATATGATCATTGTTAATTGGTTGAAGATCCATAGAACTCTCAACTTGTTGAGAAGCAGCTAGTCACACGTTCCTCCACAATATCCTGTGATAAAATAGAATAAAATAATGTGCTAGAAATAAATAAAATAAACAATGAGATCTGATATATTAATATTTGTTTATTCATACACACAAAAGAAGCTAATATTATTTACAACTATTATTCATTTTTCTATGAAAATAAATTACATTCTACCAAATATACCTCATCATTAAGGACCTCCAACTAACAAAATATAAAAAAAATGCATTTCAAAAGAAATAGCAATGCACACTTATGTGGCTGGTACTTTTTATATGAATGCCAATGGTAAATCTTTTTCAGCCTAATGATTGTGCAACACTTGATAGTTGTAAAAGTACAAAAAGAGAAATTCTTCAATAAGGCAATGATATGAAAATTAAACATATTACTATTCCAATGAAATGCTTACCGAACAAAGAATTTTCAAAACAATTTTTTTTGTGTTTTATATTTAGATTACAAACAAACATCTCAGGTTTGGGATATACATCCAAGGATGGTAGGCCTTGGGTTCGATACTTATCAGATCTAACTTGTTTAATTTTTAAGAATAAGACTGCTGACATATGAATATCACCCAGAGCAAAGCAGGAGCTTTGCTCACTAGGACATGATTCAGTCAAATCTTTTCAGTACTTATGACTTTAGGAAATGTGTCTTATATTAATTTTAGTTCTACTAATATGAATCAAAAAGATAACATATAATGTTATTGATTTATATTAAAACTTTTTAGTATAAGAGATTATCAATTTTAGTTATAATGCATCTAAAATTATTCCTGCAAACTAAATTTTAACCTTTTTAAAATTTATTAGTTTTAGGCTGCTCAACTAAATTTTTAGTTGAGCATCTCTTTATCTATTTAGTATAAGAGATAAACTTTTTCACTTGTTTATCTATTTATTAGTTTATCTATTTATTAGTTTATCTCTTTATAACTAAATTTTAGATGTATATTTATTTATTAGTTTATCTCTTTATCTATTTACTTGTTTTTAGAGGTGTCAAATGGGTCGTGTCGGGCTGGCCCGACATAGTTTTAGGCTTCTCAACTGTGCTACCATTTCGTGCAAGGCATGGCATGGTTACTAGACCATGTCGTGCCTAACCGTACATGGTTTTTTAAGGAAAGGCCTTGCACGACCAATTTTTTACCATGCTGGGTCAAGCTCGTACGGGCCCGAACAGGCCCGTAGGGGTTGGTATAAAAAATAAAAAAAAATTATGTATTTTTTTTTAATTTTTATGTAAATAATAAAATATAAAATAGATACTGTTTAATAAAATTTAAATTGTAAAATGTAAATTTTTGAATGGTTATAAAATTTATTTTTTTATGTTATTTGTTTTTAATTATGTATTAATTAGATTATAATTTTAATTTATTATAATTATATTTTAGAATTTATAAATGAAATTCTTAAACATAAAAATAAAATAAACACTAAATTTCATTAATAAAAATGACAAATTCACAAAGTAAAATACCCAAACCCAAGCAAATACAATGTAAATAAAAATGAGTACAAAACAAAACATTGAAATCATAAAATCAGAATCAAGCATAACTCATAAGCATAAGTATAACTGTAACATAAGTATCGATCTCGGCATGTCGCAATCCCACAATCATCAACTATTAGCCATCAAGCAACAACATCACCAATCATCCATCATTGTATCATTATCATTCTCAACCTCAATAATATCAAAATCACTATTATATAGATCATCATCAATATCAACTCCTCTACTTTAACTGCAGTCCCATTCCCAACATGATATTGGATGCTAAAGCTCGAATCCTCTCAATCCTTCATACATGCTAAAGCCTCAACAATATCTAGATGTAATCTCGAACTCCTATTCATAATCACATTCACTGTAATAAAAAAAGTAGACTCCAATGCTACAATCGACATCGGAGGAGTCAGTAGATCACATGCCATCTTAAATAGTACGGAAAAATGTGGACTCGTATGATTTCCACCACTGTAATATATCAAGATTCTTAGTATCAGAATGTGATAGGATTAAGTAGTGATCAATATCTAAGTACTGAGATAGCTTGCTCTTATTCGATGGTCCACCTCATTGTTTCCATTCTCTAACTAAATGGAAATGTCATCATCTTTGAATATGGTATCCATGTTCATACTCGGAGCCTCACTACTACTACTACTACCAAACCTAGTATGGTATTATATAAAAAAGTCAGTCAACTTTGCGTGAATTAACCCTTCAGGTGGGTCATCCAGGTTCATACATGAGGAAATATAAGTCAAAATATTATCTACCTGTCCACCTTAACCTTATGGTCAATGCTTGCAACCAGACAATAAAGAGATGGAATGGTGGACCAGTACTTTAAGTACTTGGTTACCATCTATGCAACCATATGGCAAAGTGTTGGATCAGCTCGATACTTCATAAACATGCTACTAATATTGCATATGAACCTAAGTACAATGCAAGTCAGTGGGAGTATAAACTGATGAATACATGTTCATTGTGTCATAAAAAATCTTCAGGAATTTCATCAATCAGTGTCGTCAATTATAAGTTCATCACTCTTACTATTGACGTAGTCCGATATCACGTGTTCGTATCCAACACATGATTCCAAAATTAGCTAGGTGTAATTCCAACAGTATCTCATCTGATTGGAATTACTTTTTCTTAAGATTCGTAGACAAATAAAGACTACCAAACTCTTGTTGTCTACGACACATGCATCCGACGTGACACATGCATCAGACGTAGAAAATCTCTCCTCGTGATATGTCTTTAATATTTCTAACAAATATGTTTCTCGCTATTCGATTATTAGATGCATTATCAAATGTGATACTAAAAATTTTATTTTGAATTTTTTATTCTCTAAAAATCTTCATCATACACTCAAAAATGGTCGGGCCATCATGAGGATGGAGAATTTCAGAGAATCCTAAATTTTTTTTATTTAGTTTGCATTTAGAATCTACATAGTTGGCGGTGAGATATGCATAAGATGCATCATCATGACTTGTCCATATACTGGATATCACAGACACCACTCAACTATATGCCCTAAATTCATTAATTATTTTTTGTTTTTCTAACTTATAATATTTTAGTATGTCGTTCTTAGATGTGGACCTAGGAATCCTACGATAAGCAAGCTGAAATTATGTCTGCATGATGCTCACTACCCCTGGATCTTTCGAAAATCTGATGGGAAGACCCTTAATTATGATTAGTTTCGTCATGTCTTTTCTACCCAACCCACTGTGGTATATTAAGGGGGTAAATTTTGAGACTGACCTGGATCCATCCTCAAAAAATATACTGCTGAGTTGGTGTTGCCTAAAATTTAATGCACATGTTTTTTGGTGCAAAGCTTGGCATGTCTCTTAAGGTGCCATGTCCTAAATGCACTCTTATAAGTTAAAATTTTTTTACAATATTTACACTGTGTCGTTTCTTCTTGCTCACCTCTAATATTTTTTTTGTTTTATTATATTAAAATGAGTTCAAACTATATAAGTCCTCCTAGTTTTTTGTTTTTTAAATGTTTTGGTTGAGATAACCATAGAAACCAATGTTTTAGCAGCCTCAAATCTTTGTGTAAGATTTTCATTTTCTAAATTTAAATTAATTTCATTAGTATTTATCTTTTTTTGGTATTTTTTAGACAAGAGGGTTGATTAAAAAGAAGATAGTGAGAGAGAGTAAAAAACTAATTAATTTTTTAATATTATATTAAGGTAAGACTTAAGAGTTTTAGTTAACTAATTAAAAAAATAAAAATACCCCATAAAGTAGTGTAAAGGTATAAACACGTGCACCACTAATCCAACTTCCAAAGACCAATGCAATCACCAACCAAAGCTGAGCCTGAGTTGCGAGTCCCGAAAAGCCAAGGCAAAATTTCGAGAAAGTTAATTTTAGGAGGGAGATTTGAGAAAGTATGAGAATTTAAGTTTTAGAAAAACATAAAAATTTAGAAAGATGGGGACAGAGCTTTTATAAAATAATAATTTTTTTATATTATTTTTTTTATTATTTTATTGATTTTTTTGGGGCATAATGATGTGGGCCATAATATTTTACTACATAGCCATTATAGGCAAAATCCAACATCTTAAATTCAAAATTTTAATTTTTTTTTAAATTTTTTAAATTGTTTGGGAAAGGTTTGGGGGGGGGGGGTGTAAATTGGAATCAAACTTGAGTGGTTTCCGGATGCATCTGGTTACCTTTCCATTTGTAACATGTCGTGCCTGGCCCTCCAAGAGGCCTAGTTGGCCTCGGCACGGCATGTCATGGTTCGTGCCATGAGTAGGCCTGGCTCGGGCATGGGCATGAGAAATCTAGTGTCATGCCGAGCTGAGCACGGTAGAAGCATTCCTTGCCTCATGCAGAGCCGGCCTAACCCGGCCCATTTGAAACCTCTATCTATCTATATATGTTTCAATGTGACTATCTTTCTATCTATCTATTTGTGTATATGTCAATCAATCAATCAATCTGTCTATCTATCTATCTATCTTTCTATATGTTTACCTATATATCTATTTATTTATCTATATGTCTATATGTCTAACTATCTATCTATCAATCCATCTATATGCCTTTCAATTAATCAATCAATCAATTTGTCTATCTATCTATCTATCATATTTGTCAATATGGTATATATGTCAATCTCTCTATCAGTCTATAAGTCTATCTTTCTATCTGTTTATTTATTTATCAGTTTATCTTTTATCTATCTACTTGTCTATCTGTCTAACTGACTATCTGACTATATCTTTATCTAGCTATTTGTGTGTGTGTGTGTTTGTGTTTGTGTGTGTATATCTATATATGTATCTTTCTAAATGTCTATCTATGTATCTGTTATTTTTCTATTTTTCTGTTTGTTTATATGTCTATCTATAAATGTCTATCTGTATGTGTTTATCTATTATATGCACATATATATATATATATATCAATCTTCGTGACTGACTGTCTGTCTATTTTTCTATTTTCTTTCTATCGGTCGGTATATTTTTATGCTTGTCTATGTATCTATCTATCTTATATCAATCTATCTATTATCTATCTATTATCTATCTATATATCTATCTATTAGTCTGTGTGTCTATCTGTCGGTGTATCTATCTATCGATCTATCTATCTCTCGTTATATCTACATGTCCAGTGGTTTATGTGTCTATTTTTCTAATGTTCTATCTTTTTTGTATATCTGTCTATCTATCTATCTTTATATCTACATTTAATCTATCTGTCTATTTATCTATTTATCCATCTATATATCTCTCTATCTATATATCTGCTTATATGCCTATTGATCTATCTGTCTATCTCTTTATTTTTATAACTATTTATTATTTTATCTTTTTATCTATATACTTGTCTATTTGAGTAAATGCCTATATGTCTACCTACCTATCTATCTATCTATATGTCTATCTGTCTATCTATATATATATCTATTTTCCTATCTGTGTATCTATCTGTCTATCTATCTATCTATCTGTCTGTCTATCTAACTTTTTATCTATCTATCTACCTATCTATCTTTTTGTCTATCGATCTATCTTTATATCTACCTATCTATCTGTCTATCTATTTGTTTATCTATCAATCCGTCAATCAATCAATCTGTCAATCAATCTATCTATCTATAAGGCTCTATGTCTTTATGTATTTCTACCAATCTATAAATATGTCTAAATGTCTATTTGTCGTTCTAATAATTTGTCTATCTTTTATTTTTATCTATCTGTCTTCTATTAAATTGTCTATTTGTTTATCTATATATCTATCTTTTGTTGATCGATCTAGTTATCTATCTTTGTATCTATCTATCTATCTATCTGTCTGTCTATCTATATAATTTTTTATTTGTCTATATGCATCTGTGTCTACCTATCTGTCTACATGTCTATCAATCTATCTATCTATGTATCTGTCTATCTATTTATCAATCAATCTATCTATCTATCTATCTGTCATTCTTTCTATTTTTTCTGATCATCTATTTATCTCTCTATTTGTTTATATGAATATTTTTCTATCTGTCTATTTATCAAAATGGTCTATATGTCTATCTCTCTTTCTCACTATCTATTTATCAATTTTCTATTTATCAGTCTACTTGTCTATCTATCTTTCTAATTATCTGACTATCTTTCTATCTGTTTATCTATTAATCTATTTATCTATCTATATATCAAATAAACTATCTATTTATCTATTTATCTATCTATATATCTCTTTATATATTTATATATCTATCTGTCTATTTGTCTATCTATCTATTGTCTATTTGTCTATCGGGCTATCTTTCTATCTATCTGTCTATCTGTCTATCTATATGTCTATCAATCAATCAATCTATCTGTCTACCTATATTTCTATATATCTATCTTTTATCTATCTGTCAATCTATCTATTTGTCTATCTGTCGTTTGTATTTTTGTCTATCTATCTATCTGCCTATTTGTCAATCTATCTATTAGCACATCTATTTATCTATCTATCTATCTGTTTATCTATCTAACTGGCTATCAACCTTCATATCAATCTATCTATTAGTCTATCTATCTATTTATCTATTTGTCTATCAGTCTATCAGTCTATATGTCAATATGTCTATCTGTCTATCTCTCTATCTCTCTATCTATCTATCTGACTACTATCAATCTATTTATTTGTCTATCTATCAATCGATCATTCTAACTATATGTCTATATGTCTATCTGTGAATATAGATATCTACATATTTTTCATTCTGTATATATATATATTTTAAAGGTTTGTTTTATTATTATGCCATCTCTTTTGGCGAAGGAATACTATTTGTACAAACTAATACTACCCTTTTTCCCTTTTACACCCATTCTCAAAAAAGAAATAAAAACCTAGCTCTATGAAATCATGCTTTTAACTCTCTTCATTTAAGTATGCATTATGAAGTATGTTTACTAATTTTGATGCAATTTTCTGGACTATTTTGTTCAAGTTGTGTTTGTAATCTGTTCCTGTCTTTCATAACTTTGTTTGGCTCTTTGAATAGGAGTAACTATGCTTTTTCAATAACACTTCTCGGTACTACAATTAATTTGATAACTTTGTGTTTGAATATTTTCTGGGCTATTTCGCTGCCCCGTTGATGCGTCACCGAGCCCCCCTACTTGACAGGTCTCCTTCAGCTGCCCCATTGATGCCATAATCTATTCATTCAACAGACCCTTTTTGCTACCCCGTTAATACCTTATTGCTTGGAGGTGTATATTCAGTCTCCTCCTGCATCATTAACACCCCAAAACCGGCAATATCATGCATAATTATAGCTATTGTTCTCTTACCTCTGTGAACCTGCTGAAGCTTCACTCCGTGTCCCTTCAGTTGGCTTTGCTGTGTGTGAACTACCCTTACAGACTCATACAAGTGCATTTACTACCCTATACAGACACTTGCCGCCTTTGCCATTATCAAGTTACAGACTCTATTTTCTAACTCATTACATATCAAATTCAACAAATTACAAGCAATATTTAAAGATTATAAAACAGCTGTCCTCAATACTAAAGCCCCCTTTTGGTACTTGAAAGCTTTTCCTGCAAAAAACCGAATACAACCAATACCATATAAATTATATTATCACTACTGTACCCTTACCAACTTACATTTGCTTCCCTGTTGGAGCTTCTTTCAGAAGGCCTTCACAGCCAGCTGACATCGTGCCTAATGCCTCTCTTTTTTTATGAATGTTTCTCATTCTTCAGGAAGGCTCTTTTCCCCCATCAGGACTAGGAAGATTTTTTTATAAGACTTGCCACCGCCTACAATTTTCTTTAAAGAGAAACAAAAGGCACGAAACAAAGACACATACCAAAGTAAGAAATCCAATAAGTTTTCTTAAAATTTTGTTTTATTCTTTTAATTTTGAACTCTAATATAAGGAAATCCTATTTTGTCAAGTCTTATCAATCCTTCGTACTTATCTGGAATGTTATTCTCATTAAATTCCTGAAAACCTTTCCTCAAACCTTCCTCTGCTAATTTGTCTGCAAGCGCATTGGCTTCCCTAAATATGTGAATAATTTCCCCTTTTAGATCAATTACTAATTCTTTTATCTTATTAATATTTTCGTCTAACCTCCATAGCTCTATTTTGTCTTTCACTAGATCTACTAAAAGACTCGAGTCTACCTGAATTTGAATTTTGCTGAATCCATTTTCTTTGCAAATTTGAAGACCATTATATAGAGCCATTGTTTCTGAGTGCAAAACTGAAGAGGTTGTTCCTCTCATAGTAAATGCCTTAATTACTCTACCTTCTTCATTTCTTATTACTCCTCCACCTCCTGCCACTCCCATGTCTCTTTTAAAACTTCCATCTGTATTCAAGATAAGATAGTCTTTTAGAGACTTTCTCCACTTAATAATTTTTATAGCTGGTAGTTTTATGAGGCTTGTGGAAAGGCCCCAACCCTTTTTTCCATCAATGTCCTTATTTTTATTTTTTATCGGGTAGCATGCTGTTATGAATGCGCTTTCTCTTTTAATCTCCTCTAGGATGTTCTCATAGCTCATCGAGATATTCTCAAAACTACTTTTATTTCTGGCTTTCCATATGCACCATATCGTAATATGGGGAATATATTGTCTTAGCCATATGAGAATTTTATTCTCAGAGCGCTTTTGAACCCAACTTTCTAATCTATCAAATAGATTTCCTGCTTTTGTTTTAATTTTTGCTTCTGTTTCTAACTTTCTCCATAATTTAATAGCTATAGTACCTGTAGAAAATAAGTTCTCAATACTTTCTATCTCCTTTCTGCAACATTCACATCTAGAAGCTAGCTTTATACACTTCTTTGTATATTCTCATCTACCGGTATGGCTTTTGCATGGAGTTTCCACACAAATATATTAATTTTCTGTGGGATCTCTTTTAATCATAATCTTTCATAGATATCCTATGACTGCCTTTTTCTTCTTACTAAAATTTTTGCACTCTTTAATGTAAAAGTACCTTGAGCGTTGAGCTTCCATTTCCATCCTCTACTTGCCAGAATCGCATGATTTTCTACTATATTTTTCTGTTTATTCATTAATTTCCAACCTCTTGACGCCTTTCTAGAGTTAATCGGCTTATCTCCAAGCCCTTATCTAGCTTTTATATATGCAGCCCATAGACTCCCATTTTCTTTTACTCTCCACCAGTTCTTGCATGCCCTTGCTTTAGATATATCTTCTAGTGTAGAGAAACCTATTCCAGCTTCTTCCTTAGGGTAACATGAATCTTTCCATTTTTTCCAGTGAAGCTTGTTCTTTCCTTCTTTTTTCCCCCATAAGAAATTTGCCATTTCTCTTTCTATTTTTTTAACTATGCTTTTTGGTGGCTGCGTCGACATTAAAACATGCGTTAGGGAACTCTGGAGTACATGTGTTATAAGTGTAATCCTTCCTGCCATACTTAACAGATTCACCTTCCAACTCACGATTTTATTTCTAATCTTATCCACTAAGAATGATAAGTATTCCTCCTTCGCCCTTCCTTCATAAATAGGGCATCCTAGGTATATAAGAGCACCCTTTGCTTGCATGAAACCTGTGTTTCTGCTAATCCTTTGCGAGGTAATTTCTAATGTGTTTTTGGATGTGAGGAATTGACATTTATTCATATTCTATGTTTGTCCTGTTTCTTCCTCCAAAGACTACAAAAGAAACATCATATTTTTCAAAGATTTACTACTGGCATTTGTGAAGATGATAATATCATCCGCATATGCCCGACAATTCACATGAGGAGTATGCCTGGGCTTCTTGTAAGCAACAATTTTGTCCCTTCTCATTTTCTCTTTTAAGGTAACTATAAATAGTTCTAAGTATATATTGAATAAAGTAGTGGAGAGAGGGTCTCCCTGCCCGAGTCCTCTTGTTGGATTAAATTCACCACTTACTTGGTCATTTACTAAAAGTTTTACCCATACACTTGAGACGCACCTAAACATCAAATCTATCCAGTATTCTGAGAAACCCAACCTTTTCATGAGATAACATAAAACATCCCATTCTTCTATATCGAAAGCTTTAGCCAAATCCAATTTCAGAATAACATTCCCTCCTCTCACTTTTGTTCATATTTCTCTCATCATTTCTGAAACTAAGTTTCTATTTTCCACCATCCATTTATTTTTTACAAAACCTACTTGCTCAGGTGATATAGTATTAGGGAGAGTATTACTTATTCTATTCTGTAATATTTTAGTTAAAATTTTAAAGATAGAATTACATAAACTAATTGGTCTATAATCCTCCTCCCTCTGTGGGTTATCTTTCTTAGGTATCAGCACAATGAAGGAAATAGCCCAAGATTTTGGAATTTCAGCACCTGCAAAGATCCATTCAAAGGCTGCAAGTAGATCAGTTTTAATGATATCCCAACTTTGTTGAAAGAAGCAATTATTCCAGCCATCCGGACCTGCAACGCTATCTTTGTCTGCACTAAATACTGCTTCTTTAAGCTCTTCTTCCTTCAGGGGTTCACCTAGAAGGTAATTCTCCTTTTCTGAGACTCTTTTTACAATGTTTCCCATTAACTTATTTTTTCTAACCATGCCTTGTCCGCATAAAATGTTTTTGAAGTGATTATGTAATATATTTTTTATCTCATCCTCCTTTTCTATATAATCACCATTTGTTGACATCAACCCTTTTATTTTACTTTTTTGAATTTTAATTTTTGCCATTGCATTAAAAAATTTTGTATTTTTATCTCCGTCTTTTAGCCACCTAACTTTTGCCCTCTGCTTCCAGAAGACTTCCTCCTTGTGCATTCCAAGTCTCAATTCTGCTCTAGCTTTATTGAGTTTTATTCTATCCTCTTGACTAGAAGTTTGTTCATATTTTATTTCTAAACTAGTCACTTCCTGTTTAGCTTCCTGAATTTTTTTATTTAAATTTCTGAATACCTTTTTATTCCATTTGTTCAAAGTCCATCTTAAACTACGTAGTTTTTTTGCTAAGATTTGTATCGGGTTCCCCAAGAAGGAACTCTTCCATGTTTCCCTTACTATCTTATCATATTCCTTATGCAATCCCCACATATTTTGAAAGACGAAGCCTTTGTGTCTACTCTTGCTTTCTTGAAAGGATATCAAAAGTGGGCTATGGTCTGAGCATGTTCTATTTAAATGTTTCACCTTTATTCCTCCCAATTTATCCAGCCATTGCGAGTTAAACAGAACTCTGTCTAGCCTGGACCAAATTGCCCCTCTCTTTCTCAAGTTATTACACCATTTGTAATTCGATCCTAAGAAGTCTACTTCCAAGAGATTCGCTCTAGCAATCGCCTCATTAAACTGGGCTATTGCTATCTTATCCGGCTGTCTTCCACCTTTTTTCTCATTGATTTTTCTAATCGCATTAAAATCTCCTCCGATGATCCACGGGGAGTTCCTTGTGGCTAAAAGCCCCATATGCTTCCATAAGGGTTTTCTTCCCTCCTTCGTACTCTTTGCATAAACTACCGAGAAAATAACTGTAGACTATTCTTGGAAATTAAAAGTGATTATTTGCTCATCTTCTACAACTATCTCTAAATCTACCTTTTTTCTCCACATAACCCATAACTTACTGCTATGGTTTGAGAAAGCCTTATCTAAGCCGATCTTCTCTTTATATTTCTCTAGTTGATTACTATCCACCATTGGTTCAGCTAGAATGACAATTTTTAAATTATGGATTTTAATTAATCTTTTAATTCTATTTATCGTTAGAGCATTCGCCACTCCTCTTATATTCCAAAACAAGCTATTAAACATCTCTACGTATCCCTAGCTTGAGCTCTTGTAATGCATTTACTTTCATACTTCAAATTTTTGTATTTTTTCCTATTTCTGATGGACTTACTTGAGCTGGATGGCACTATTTCAAATTTCTTTAGTACACTTATCTTTTCTAATCTTTTTCCTATTTGCTTGATTTTTTCTATCACTGATTGTTTATCTTGTAGGCTATCCGTGTGCGTTTCCTGCTTTGAAGATATTAAATCCTCATAACAAAGGTTATAATTCAGATCACCTCCCTCTTTTTTATTATTAATGCAAGGCCAACTTTTTGCCTCCGACTCTTCTTTTGAAAGTAAATCATCCTCCTCCCAATTATAAGGCTTCCTATTCCCTTCTAAATGTGCTTTTCCTCTAAATTCCATCTTCTTCTTTCTATGATTTAACGAGTTTTCTTTTCCCCCTTTTTCTACCCCAAAAACCCACTTTTCTTCTTCAAGCCACCTTCTAATCGCCTCTCTCTTCTTCTTTCCTAGGCCTTTCTCCTGTCTCCTCTCCCCTCCCTTTTCCCTCATTTCTGTTTTCTCTTCACTATATTATGCCCCCCCCTTCTCTAAGCCTCTCATTCACCTCCCCCACCTACTTCATTAACCTCCTTTCTTCCTATTACTCGGGCATCTCCCTTCTCTATCCCCTATTTTACACTCATTTTTTGTACCTCATCACTTGTGTTCTCCCCTCTACTCCTTTTCACCCATATTTCTTTTTCCTTCCTATTTCCTTTTCCCCATTTCCCCAACATGCATTCATCCTGCCCATGCCCTAGTTTATGGCAAGTTAGATAGTAAAAAGGCAAGGCCTCTGGAATAATTTCCTGCCAGAAACCATTGGCAAGGTCAGTGCCTATCCACACCCTCTTCGGAGGGGGAGACTTGAGGTCAATTTCCACGCATATTCTGGCCATACTTGGCCTCGTTATCATGACCATGGCTTCCTCCAGTAGCAGAGGAGTACCCAAACAGATGTATAAATTCTAGCGTCCACTTGAAGACTCGCATTGGATAGCCCACTATACTCCATGTTCCTCTGGGCCAAACCCAGAGGAAGTCATCCTCTTCTCTGAATTGCAGGAACGTGTGCTTACCGTCATAGTTAGCTATCTTCACCCTTTAGCGCAGTTTTAAGGAAGCAAGGAAATCTTATATCTCTTTAAAATCGGGTCTTCCATGTGAGAATTTAGCAACGAGGGTGTGTTTGAACGCGGCAGCAAGCTTGTTCATCTCCCCATTTGAAAATATTATCGCCGGGGTTCCTTCTTTCGCGATAAACTTCGGATACAAGACCACCAGTTCATCAATATTGTAGGAGAAAGACTTTTTGGTGAAGAGGGAACTAATTGGCTCCATCTTCAGCTTCGAGTCAAGCTTATTTTGCACAACGATGAAAGTTTACGGGAAATCACTTCTGTATCGCCGAGGGTTCCTTCTTCGAGCTTAAAAAACTAGAAGTTTTCACATCGGAGTCTGCTTTTTCTTGTCATTCTGTATATTAGTCTATTTTTATATCTATCTATCTAACAATCTATCTTGTTGTCTATCATTTTATATTTGTAAATTTATTTTTATGAATCAATCTGTCTGTCTATTTGTCTATCTATCTATCAATCTATCTATCAGTCTATCAATCTTTATCTGTCTATCTATTTATCTATCTATTTGTATATATATCTATCTATCTATATGTCTATCTTCTTATCTCTCTATCTTTCATTTTGTATATATGTCTATCTAACTATATCATCTAAATATATATCTATCTATCTTTCTTTCTAGCTATATGGTCAAAAGATATATCTGTCTATCTGTCTATCTATCTCAATTTATATCTATCTATCTATCTATATGTCTAAATATCTATCTATCTATCAATCTATCTATCTATGTATCTATTTATCTATCTGTATGTCTATCTATCTTTCTGTCTATATGTCTATTGGTCTATATATCAATTTATATATTTGTATATCTGTCTATCTATCTATCTTTATATTTATCGATCTATCTATCAATCAATCTATCAGTCTATCTATAAATCTATTTGCTGGTCTATCGATATATCAGTGTATCATTCTATCTGTATATCTATTTATCTATATTTTATATATCTATGTATCTGTTATCTGTCTATCTATCTATCTATCTATATGCTTATCAACCTATCTAGCTATGCGCCTATCTATCTATTTATAAATCTGCCAATATGTATATATATATATATATGTATATGTATATATATGACTATGTGTCTATGAATCAATCAATCTATCAATCAAACAATCTATCTATCTGTCTGTCTATCTATCTATCTATCTAACTGTCTGTCTATGATTCTTTCTATTTATTTGTCTTTTTTTCAATTTGTTTATCTTTCTATCTAACTATCTATCTATCTTTCTATCTCTATTTCTATCTATCTATCTATCTTTCGATCTGTCTATCGGTCATTTTGTATATTTGTCAATTTGTCAATCTATCAATATGTCAAATTGTCAATCAAACTATCTTTCTATATATATATATATATATCTATCTATCTATCTATTTATCTATATGGCTATCTATCTATTTGTTTATCTTTCTATCTATCTATCTATTTATTTGTTTATATATATATATATATATATATATATATATATATATATATATATATATTTATCTATCTATCAGTCTATCTATCTAATTTTCTATATGTCTATCTTTCTCTTTATCTATATGCCTATATCTCTATCTATCTATATGTTTATATATCTGTCTATCTATTAATATGTTTATCTATCAATCTATCTTTCTATCTATCTGTCATTCTATCTGTCTATATGTCTATCTGCCTATCTATCTATTTCCCTAGATACCTATTTGGTTATTTTATTTTCTATCTGTCTATCTATCTCTCTATGTGTCTATCTTTCTATCTTTCTATCTATTTATTAGTCTCTCTATGGATCTATATATTAGTATTCTTATCAATCTGTCAATCTATCATTCTATCAATCTGCCAATCTTTTTATCTATCTATCTGTCAAACTATCTATCTATCTATCTTTCTATCTATCTATCTATCTATCTATCTATCTATCTGTCTTTCTATCTAATTGTCTATCTGTCTATCTATCCTTCTAACTTTTGCCTATTTGTCTATCTATGTGTCTATATATCAATTTGTCTATCTACCTATATGTTTATCTGTCTATCAATTTATCCGTCTATCTTTAAATCTGTCTATTTCTCATTTGGTCTATATGTCAATTTTTCTATCTATCTATATATCTATTTGTCTCACTATCTAACTTTCTTCCAAACTATCAATATGTCTATCCGTCAACTTGTCAATCTATCAAAATGTCTATATGTCTATTTTTGATTTGTCTATCTATCTATCTATCTATCTAACTATTTGTCTATATGTTAATAAATAAATAAATCTTTCTACCTATCTATCTATCTATCTTTTAACCTATCTATCTGTCTATCTATTTATCTATCTATCTATCTCTTTAACTATCAATCTATATATCTGTCTATCTATCTTTCTTTCTTTCGACCTATCTATCTATCTATCTTTCTATCTGTCTATCTATCTATCTCTTTAACTATCAATCTTTCTATCTGTCTATTTATCTATCTTTCTATCTTTCTATCTGTATATCTATCTATCTATTTATCTATCTATTTGTTTATATGATTATATGTCTATCTGACTACCTGTCTATTTGTATATCTATCTATCTATCTACTTGTATATTCTTTCTATGTATCTTACCAACTATAAGCATGTCTATCTAAATGTATATTTGTCTATCTGTATATCTGTCTATTTGTCAATCTGATTATTTTTATATCTATCTATCTATGTGTCTATCTATCTATCTATTTGTTAATCTGTCTATCTCCATATCTATCAATCTATCTATGTTTCTATCTATCTTCTATTTATCTGTCTATCTGGAAATTTGTATATCTATCTATTTCTATATCTATTTGTCTATCTATTTGTCTATCTATTTGTCTATCTATTTGTCTATTTATCTATCTATCTCTCTAAATGTATATCTATCTATCTATTTGTTATCTATCTATCTTTCTATATGTCTATCTATTTATCTATCTATATGACAATCTATCAATCTATCTGTCTAGCAATATGGTCTATCTATATCGATGTCTATCTGTCTATGTATCTATTTGTCTATCTATCTATATGTTTATCTATGAATCACATTGTCTATATATTTGTATATATATCTTCTATCTATCTGGCTATCTGAGTTTCTATCTAATTGTCTTCTATCTATCAATCTATGTAATTATCTATCTGGCTATCTAACTATTTTTTTATCTATCTATCTATCTATATATCTATCTGTGATTTGTCTTTTGATTATATGTCTATCTTTCTATCTATCTAATTGTCTATCTGTAAAGATATCTATCTATTTATTTATCTATCTATTTGTCTAATTATATATATATGTCTATCTTTTTATCGGTCTATCTGTCTGTTTATCTATTTGGCTAACTTTTTATCTATCTTTCTAGTTATCTACGTATCTATTTATATGTCTATCTATCTATCTGTCTATCATTCTATTTGTCTATCTATCTATCTATCTATCTATATGTCTATCAGACTATTTGTCTATCTATCTATCTTCCTATCTATCTATTAAACCAAATGTCTATATGTTTTAAAGTTGAACTATCAATCTGTATATCTGTCTATCTGTGTATCTATCTATCTGTCTACCTGTCTATCTCTCTAATTATCTATCTGTTTATTTTTGCATATCTATCTTTTGTCTATATATCTATCTGTCTATTAGCATATATATTTTTCTATCTATATATTTGTGTATCTGTCTATATATCTATCTATCTATCTATGAATCTTTTTTTTGTATTTGTCTATCATTCTATCAGTCTATATATCTATTTATCTATTCATCTATTTGTCTATCTATCTATATGTCTATTTGTCTTTCTATCTATTTATCTATCAATTTATCTATTTAAATATCAATATGTCTATATATCTATTTATCTAACTATATATCTATCTATCTATTTATATATTTGTGTATCTATCTATGTCTCTATCTCTTTATCTATATATCTCTCTATCTGTCTATCTGTGTTATCTATCTATCTGTCTACCTGTCTATATCTTTATCTACCTATCTATCTATCTAACTATCTGTCTTTTTGTTTATTTTTGCCTATCTGTCTTTTGTCTATATATCTATCTGTCTATCAGTCTATGTATCTATCTATCTATATATTTGACTATCTGTCTATATATCTATATGTCTATCAATCTATTTATGAATCTTTTTTTTGTATATGTCTATCAATCTATCTGTCTATATATCTATTTGTCTATTCATCTATTTGTCTATCTATCTATATGTCTATTTGTCTTTCTATCTATTTGTCTATAAATCTATCTATTTATATATCAATCTTTCTATATATTTATCTAACTATATATCTATCTATCTATTTATTAGATTTGTCTCTATCTATCTATGTCTCTCTCATTCTATCTATATATCTTTCTATCTGTCTATCTGTTAATATATATATATATCATATATATATATATATATATATATATATATATATCTACATTTTCTATCTATCTATCTCTCTATCTGTATATCTATTTTCTATT
>JAREIK010000004.1:0-63639 GCA_029783825.1 Sapria himalayana
AGTTTTTTATTATATATATATATTAATTATAAAATAAATTATGAGTTAAAAATATAATTTATAAAAATTATTTTTCATCAAAAATTAGATAAGCTTATAAAAAGAATAAAAATTTAAAAAACAAATAATTAATATTAAGTAATATATTTTGCTTTGCTTTTGAATCTTTTTAGGTTTTGATATTATATTTTAAGTAATATCAATCTTATTCATAATATATTTTTAATTTATTTTTTGATAATTATTAGAATATCTATCAATAAAAATTGTTTATATTGAATTATATGATATATAATTATTATGATTATTATAAATAATATTATTCACTTTGAATATAAACAGTTAAATCACTAAACTTCTATACCCCATAATGCCTAAATACATAAACCATTTAACTACTATATACTACTTAATATTAATAAATCTGATTTTTATTTCTATTTATTAATTTTAATATTCATTTAATTATATATTTGTGTTATTTTTATAGAAATATTTATTACAAAATAAAGTATGAATGTGACAAATAGAATTTAATAAATATTATTAATAAAAAAAATATACGCTTATAAAAGATGTAGAAATTTTAAAATTAAAAATTATAATCCAGTAATATTTTTTACTTTAATTTTGAATAAATTTGGGTTTTGTAAATATTTTTTAATTAATATCTATCTTTTTATTAATAGTTTATTAATTAATTTTTGATCATTATTATATTATCTATCAATAAAATTGTTTATATTGAATTTATATGATATATAATTATTAATATTATTAAAACTAAATATTGTATTCACATTTCAAAAAATTGTAAATTTTATTAAATGTAGCTAGTTATACTGAGCGACTAACTAACCACGTTATTTTTGGTATTAATTTCTTCTTTTTTTGATTAATTCATGGATGCTTGCTAGATTGAGATATATATTGCTTGTTTTCTATGTTTCTGTTGTTTCTGTTTTTTAATCTCACTACTGTGGAAGCACAATTACCCAACATATACCATTAAACATCTATAAACTACTTAATAATTAATAAATCTAATTTTTATTTCTATTTATTATAATTTTAAATATTAATTTTAATTATTTATTAGTTTATTTTTATATAAATATATATTACAAAATAAAGTATGAGTGCGACAAATATAATTTAATTATTTGATTTTAATAAAAAAAATATACGCTTGTAAAAGAAGTAAAAATTTAAAAATTAAAAATTATTGTCTAGTAATATATTTTACTTTAATTTTGAATCAATTTGTAAATATTTTTTAATTAATATCTATCTTTTTATTAATAGTTTATTAATTTAATTTTTGATCATTTTTATATTATCTATCAAAAAAATTGTTTATATTTGATTTTTATGATATATAAATATTAATATTATTATAACTAAATATTGTATTCACATTTCAAAAAATTGTAAATATTATTATATTTTGAAAGGTTATAACCAATGAAATGATAACAAATTATAGAAAATTTTTTTTATTTTATTTTTTTATATAAAACCAATACCACTAAAAGCGTAAAAACATAAATCACTAAACTCCTAAAGACAAAACCTGTAAATACTTAAACCATTAAACTGGTATACATTAATAATAAATCTTAAATCTCATTTTAATTTTTATTCAGTATAATTTTAAATTTTTATTTTAATTATTTATCAGTTCATTTTTATAGAAATATTAATTACAAATAAATTATTAGTGAGACAGATCTAATTTAAATTAAACTGGTATCCCTAAATAATAAATAATAAATAATAAATCTCATTTTTTTATTATAATTTTATATATTCATTTTTATTATTATTTGTTTATTTTTATATAAATATTAATTACAAAATTAAGTATAAGTTATACAAATATAATTTATATAAATTATTTTTCAACAAAAAAATATAGATAAACTAATTAAAAGAATAAAAAAATTAAAAACAAAAAATTATTATATAGTATTATATTTTGCTTTGTTTTGTTCATTTTAGGTTTTGTAATTATATTTTAATTGATATCTAAATTATTAATAATAGATTATTAAATAATTTTTTTATCATTATTATAATATTTATCAATAAAAATGTTTATATTGAATTTATATGATATATATATATATAATAATTATTATAACTAAATATTATATTCACTTTTGAAAAAAATTTTAAAATTATTATATTTTCAAAGGTTATAACCTTTTAAAATGTGAAAAAATAAAAAAAAAATATTTTTTCTTTGTTATACTATTGTTTAAATAAAACGCATACACCAGTAAATGCCTAAGCATTTAAATCACTAAACTAGAAAATCCCAATACCCCTATATAGATAATTCTTTAAACCGGTATACACTAAATAATAATTAATAAATCTCATTTTTATTTGTTTTCATTATAATTTAAAAAATTCATTTTGATTGTTTTATTTTTTATTTATATATATATATTAATTATAAAATAAATTATGAGTTAAAAATATAATTTATAAAAATTATTTTTCATCAAAAAATAGATAATCTTATAACAATCATAAAAATTTAAAAACAAATAATTCTTATTTAGTGATATATTTTGTTTTTCTTTTGAATCATTTTAGATTTTGATATTATATTTTAAGTAATATCAATCTTATTCATAATAAATTTTTAATTTATTTTTTGATAATTATTAGAATATTTATCAATAAAATTGTTTATATTGAATTTATATGATATATAATTATTATGATTATTATAAATATATATTGTATTCACTTTTGAAAAAAATTTAAAAATTATTATATTTTCAAAGGTTATAATCTTAAAAAATGAGAAAGAATACAAAAAATAAATTTTTTGTTATATTTTTTTTAAATAAAACCTATAGACCACTAAATGTTTACTTACTTAAATCAGTGGCTCATAAAACCCGAAACCCCTAAATACATAAACCTTATAACATCTCTATACTACTTAATAAATAATAAATCTCATTTTTATTTCTATTTATTATAATTTTAAATATTAGTTTTAATTATTTATATTTTAATTTTTTAGAAAATTTAATTACCAAATAAATTTAGAGTGAGACAAATATTATTTATATAATTTATTTTTAAACATAAAAAAATATAAGCTTATAAAAAGATGAAAAAATTAAAAAATTAAATATTATTATTTTGTAATATATTTTTATTTGATTTTGAATCATTTTGTGTTATGTAAATATATTTTAATTAATATTTATATTATTAATAATAGTTTATTAATTTAATTTTTGATCATTATTATAATATCTATCATTAAAATTATTTATATTGAATTTATATGATATATAATTAATAAGATTAATATAATTATACATGGTATTCACATTTCAAAAGATTTTAAAAATTATTTTATTTTTAAAACTAACCTTTGAAAATCTAAAAAAAATAAAAAAAAATTATTTTTATTATATAAATAAAACCTATATACCACTAAATGTCTTAAAACATAAATTGCTAAACTCCTAAATGACAAAACCCCTAAATAATCGATCCATTAAACTATTATACCATATATAATTGTTGGGCAATTGTGCTTCCACGGCAGTTAGATTGATATACAGAAACACAACAGAAAACAAGCAATATATATATCCCAATTCAGCAACCATCCATGATAGAATCAAAAAATGAGAAATAAACACCGAAAATAATGTGGTTTGCTAGTCGCTCAGTACGACTAGCTAAATCCACTAGAAAATGCTTTTGCATTATAGATTATAGCAACAAAATGTCTTATAGTATGCAGCACACAGAATAGTCACGATAAATCGCACAGAGAGAAGAGAGAGAGATGATGAATAGTTCCGCGGGTCCAAAAATAGCCACCCGAAAATAAAATTACAAAACATTTTATATTAAAATTTCTCTCGGTTCATTTAACCGGAGCGGGTCGGATGATGAGACGGGTCGGCTCTGCTCCAATTTTAGCCCGTTGTCTAGTTAGTGAGACATACGTTATTGTGCTACTGCTACATCCCCGGCCTCTTAATATTTTCTTTCCTGCACTTACATGAAACTATTAAAAAAGATAAAATATTTGGTTATACAAACAGATTATCAAAAAATAAATTACATATACAACAATAATAAATCTTAAATCTCATTTTAATTTGTATTCATTATAATTTTAAATATTCATTTTAAATATTTTATTTTTTTATATAAATATTAATTACAAAATAAATAATTAGTCAGACAAATATAATATTAATAATTTACTTTTAATAAAAAAAATATATAATTTTATAAAAAGAAGTAAAAATTTATAAACAAAAAATTAATATTTAGTAATAAATTTTTGATTGATTTTGAATCATTTTAGGTTTTGTAATTATATTTTAATTTATATCTATCATATTAATAATAGTTTATTAATTTATTTTTTGATAATTGATATCATATCTATCAATAAAATTATTTATAATTAGTTTATATTATATATAATTATAATAATAATTATTACTAAATATTTTATTCACATTTTTAAAAAATTTTAAAATTATTATATTTTCAAATGTTATAATCTTTGAAAATGTGAAAAAATAACAAAAATAATTTTTTTCTTATTTCATTGTTTAAATAAATCCTATAAAGCACTAAATGCCTAAATACTTAAATCAATAACTCCTAAATCTCGAAAACCCTAAATAGAAAATCATTTTAAACCGCTATACCCTAAATAATAAATAATAGATCTCAATATTATTTTTTTCATTATAATTTAAAATATTCATTTTAATTATTTATTTGTTTATTTTTATATAATTATTAATTACAAAATAAATTGAGTTAAACAAAAATAATTTTTATATTTATTTTTCATCAAAAAAATATAGATAAACTTTTTAAAAGAAAAAAAATTCAAAACAAAAAATTATTATATAGTAATATATTTTGTTTTGTTTTAGAATTATTTTAGGTTTTGTAATAACATTTTAATTGATATCTATCTTATTAATAATAGATTATTAATTTATTTTTTGATGATTATTAGAATATTTATCAATAAAATTGTTTATATTGAATTTACATGATATATAATTAAAAAGATTATTATAACTAAATATTATATTTACATTTAAAAATAATTTAAAAATTATTATATTTTTAAAGGTTATCATCTTTGAAAATGAGATAAAATAACAAAAATAAATTTTTTGTTATTTTATTGTTTATAAAAAACCTATAAACTACTAAATGCCTAAACGCTTTAATCACTAAACTCCTAAACCCCAAAACCACAAAACTCTTAAATACTTAAACATTTAAACCATCTTTAAAGGTTTAAGTATTTATAAATAATATATAAATATCTATCAATAAATAATAGTTTATTAATTTATTTTTTGATCATTATTATATTTATATTTATATTTAGTTTATTAATATCTATCAATAAAATTGTTTATTTTTAATTTACATGATATATAATTATTTAGTTTATTATAACTAAATATTGTATTCACATTTGAAAAAAATTTAAAAATTATTATATTTATAAAGGTTATAACCTTCAAAATTGATAAAAATTTTGAAAAATAATTTTTTTTATTTCATTATTTAAATAAAACATATAAACTACTAAATGCCTAAATACTTAAATCACTAAACTCCTAAACTCTTAAATACTTAAACCATTAAACCAGTATACCCTAAATAATTAATCATAAATCTCATTTTTATTTGTATTCATTATAATTTTAATATTCATTTTAATTATTTATTCATTTATCTTTATAGAAATATTAATTGCAAAATAAAATTATGAATGAGACAAATATAATTTAAATAATTTATCTTCATCAAAAAAATTTATAAGCTTATAAAAAGAATCAAGAATTTAAAAATAAAAAATTATTATTTTGTAATATATTTTACTTTGATTTTGAATTGTTTTAGGTTTTGCAAATATATTTTAATTAATATCTATCTTATTAATAATAGTTTATTAATCTATTTTATGATCATAATTATAATATCTATCAATAAAATTATTTATATTGAATTTACATGATATTTAATTTTTATGATTATTATAATTAAATATTGTATTAACATTTAAAAAAAATTTAAATTATAATATTTTCTATGGTTATAACCTTGAAAATGAGAAAAAATCATTAAAATAATTTTATTGTTATTTAATTATTGAAATAAAACCTATAAACCACAAAATACCTAAATACTTAAATTACTAAACTCTTAAACCCTGATACTGCTGCACCACACACACATAGCGACGGACCACAATACACACGTGCACATATTCTTGTCCATTTTGGTGTAGCATTTAGTGGGGCCAGCATGTCCTGGAAGCAGCCAGAAGTAAGGGCTACCAGCTTCTTGAGGGCCCCACTAGCAAGCCGGGATGATAATATTCAGACAACTGACGAGATCGATCAAACTGGTCGGGAGTAAACCCAGGAGTAGCTAGGAGTGGGTCCCACTAGCCCTATCAGGCAGCATAGAGGGCGACCTAACCATCGTCCAACAGGAGTAGCGGGTAGTCCATGATTATTTGGAGAGCCGGAAAAATCCGAAGCATCACCAAGCAAGAGCAATAAGCAATGGAATCCAGACTAGCAAAACAGGAGCGATAGATTCAAACTTGTAGTTTATGTTTGTAGTATTATTTGTATTTTGGAATTTGTATGCACCATGTACTTGTAGAGATGGATCATGACATACTCACACACACAATCTTGTCTTTTCCCTATGTAGCATGCAATAAGGGCAACTGGACCCATGAGTATCTCTAAGTGGGGCCCACTAATGCATTTTGTAAATACACATTAGGCGATGCTACACTCTCAGGAGCAGAAGACCCATCTTTATAGCATTTTGTAATTTTACTTGTATTCTAGCTTGGTTGTACACATAGATAATTAGACTATTAGATGGACCTCATCACACATGCACACCGATGCATGCATATTTTTTGATATTTTGTCGGTGCCACATACAGCCACTTCTTGGAGCTCGAGGAGGAAGCATTCTAACCCAAGAGATACTCTTTTGAGGATCATTGGAGCAAAAGAATGTGGAATTCAGAGCTGAGAATGAATTGACAAAGTGCCGTAGATATGGACTTGTGGATTTATGGGTATTCAGTTTTACATATATTCCATTACAAAGCAATGACATAGGCAAACGCTTGATGTTGCATGTCACGCATATGCACAATCTTATATTTGCATAGTTTTAATATGGTGCATCATTCAGGTTCCTCAAAAGGCTTGGACAAATCCGAATGGAAAGGACGCAGTGCGCATAATGACTCAATGCCAACTATGAAGTCCTGGAATGCCAGGTGATTTTAGTTGTATTCGTACGCTTGGAATTATTAGGCATTATGTTTTTTTATGTATTTTATGCATAGAATCATTAAGGTGCATAGGATTTGGTTGGCTGACCTAAATTAGTCAGCTTTTTAGTCTCTTGTAAGTTGTGTGCCTAAATGATAAATAAAGTGTGTATTTTCCAAAAAAAAACAAAAAATAATCATAAACCCTAAACTTTAAATCCTAAACCTTAAACCATAAACTATAACCCTAATCCATAAACCCTAAATCCTAAATCTCATGTTTTGCACTTTTAAAATCAATTGACTAAGTGTTAAATTTAAATTGAAAATCACAACTTTTAGGAATGTCACAGCTTTATCTTTTTGTATATGTAACACAAAGTCATGACTCAAGGGGTGAGTTATGGATTCAGTCTCTTTCTTGCTTTAGATTATTGTAGCATTAGCAATGGTCATGATTGTATATTTTGTCTCTAGAACACAAAATCATATCGATGAGAATATGCCATAACTTGTGTCTCTCTGTTGAACATATTGTTATGGCACTAAGAATGATCATTAATACATATTTAATCACTATAATATTGGGTCACAGTATTGGATATGACCATAGCTTTTGCATTTTATCTTTATATTGCAAAGTCATTGCACTAGGAATGATTGTAACTTTGGACATTCCTCAAGATAAAAAGTGATGACCCTAGAAATAGTTAATGCTCGAGTACTACCCTTTATAACTTTCTATAGCTAAAATTCTTGGGATTGGAAATATCACTATGGCTTTTTCCTTTGATTTGTGACCTCAAGTGTCAATATGCAAGACTAATATTTTGAGCAATTATTAAAACCTTTTATACATTTGAATATGATTCATTTACACCTTTTTGGGTATTGTAAGCTTGTATACATAACTCATTTAATATAAAAAGAAAGAAATGATACTTTTCATATCCATGAGGATATAAAAAAAAGTCTTAGACATGCCAATAAAATAAATTTTTTGATTATTGATTGAAAGAGAGCCCATACTTCATGCCCTGCTCAAACCACCCAGGGGCTAGTTTGTTCTAATAGGCTACAAGGTGGTTATTTTTTTAGAGGTGAAGTATGTTTTAAAAAAATTGCTTTGAGTGTGTGCATGAGAGATATTTTAGAAGAAATTACAATCATCAATATAAATAGAATCCTCAACAACTAGCTATTTCAACACATAGGGGTACAACTTTGGTTTAATTTGTTAGCGTACATGAGTCAAATTACCTTTGATAGCCCAGTGATTCAACATCAAATATGATGAGACATAATAGAGATAAAGTAAAAGCTCCTATTATTTTGGTTAGAGCTTTAGCAATAATTCTAGAGTTGAGAGAGAAACATAATAAATTATATTAATTATTTATCAGTTTATTTTATAGAAATATTAATTACAAAATAAATTATTAGTGAGACAGATCTAATTTAAATTAAACCGGTATATCCTAAATAATAAAGAATAAATCTCATTTTTTTCATTTTAATTTTAAATATTCAAATTTAATTATTTATTTGTTTATTTTTAAATAAATATTAATTACAAAATAAATTATTAGTTACACAAATATAATTTATATAAATTATTTTTCATCAAAATAATATACATAAACTTTTTAAAAGAAAAAAAAAATTTCAAAACATAAAATTATTATATAGTAATATATTTTGCTTTGCTTCTGAATCATTTTAGGTTTTGTAATTATATTATAATTGATATCTATATTATTAATAATAGATTATTAATCTATTTTTTGATCATTATTAGAATATTTATCAATAAAATAGTTTATATTGAGTTTATATGATATATAAATATAATGATTATTATAACTAAATATTGAATTCACTTTTGAAAAAAAATTTAAAAATTATTATATTTCTAAGGTTATAACCTTTGGAAATATCAAAAAATAATAAAAATAAATTTTTTGTTATTTTATTTTTTAAATAAAACCTATAAACCACTAAATGCTTACACAGTTATATCAGTAAACTTCTAAAACCCCGTAATGCCAAAATACATAAACCATTAAACTGCTATATACTACTTAATAATTAATAAATTGAATTTTTATTTCAATTGATTATTTTTTTAAATATTCATTTTAATTATTTATTAGTTTATTTTTTTAGAAATATTTATTACGAAATAAATTATTAGTGCGACATATATAATTTAAATAATTTATTTTTAATGAAAAAATATATATACGCATATAAAATAAGTAAAAATTTAAAAATTTAAAATTATTATCCAGTAATATATTTTACTTTAATTTTGAATCAATTTGGGTTTTGTAAATATTTTTTAATTAATTTCTATCTTTTTATTAATAGTTTATTAATTAATTTTTTGATCATTATTATAATATCTATCAATAAAATTTTTATATTGAATTTATATGATATATAATTATTAATATTATTATAAATAAAATATTATATTTACATTTAAAAAAATTTTAAATATTATTATATTTTCAAAGGTTATAACCTATGAAAATGAGAAAAAATTATAAATTTTTTTTATTATTTTATTGTTTAAATAAAACCAATAAACCACTAAATGCCTAAAAATATAAACAGTTAAATTTTCAAATGACAAAACATCTAAATACTTAAACCATTAAACTGGTATACATTATTAATAAATCATAAATCTCATTTTAATTTTTATTCAGTATAATTTAAATTTTTTTTTAATTATTTATCAGTTTATTTTATAGAAATATTAATTACAAAATAAATTATTAGTGAGACAGATATAATTAAAATTAAACTGGTATACCATAAATAATAATTAATAAATGTCATTTTTTTTCATTATAATTTTTAATATTCATTTTAATTATTTATTTGATTATTTTTATATAAATATTAATTACAAAATAAATTATGAGTTAGACAAATATAATTTATATTAATTATTTTTTATCAAAAAATATAGATAAACTTTTAAAATAAAAAAAAATTCAAAACAAAAAATTATTATATTGTAATATATTTTGCTTTGCTTTGAATTATTTTAGGTTTTGTAATTATATTTTAATTGATATCTACTTATTAATAATAGATTATTAATTTATTTTTTGATCATTATTATAATATTTATCAATAAAATTGGTTATATTGAATTTATATGATATATAAATATAATGATTATTATAACTAAATATTGTATTCACTTTTGAAAAAAATTTAAAAATTATTATATTTTCAAAGGTTATAACCCTAAAAAATGAGAAAAAATAATAAAAATAAATTTTCTGTTATTTCATTTTTAAAATAAAACTTATAGATCATTAAATTCTTACTTACTTAAATTAGTAAGCTCATTAATCCCGAAACCCCTAAATACATAAACCTTTTAACAGCTATATACTACTTAATAAATAATAAATCTCATTTTTATTGCTATTTATTATAATTTTAAATATTCATTTTAATTATTTATAGTTTAATTTTTTAGAAAAATTAATTACAAAATAAATTTCGAGTGAGACAAATATTATTTAAATAATTTATTTTAATAAAAAAAATATAATCTTATAAAAAGAAGGAAAATTTTAAAAATTAAATATTCTTATTTAGTAATGTATTTTGATTTGATTTTGAATCATTTTGTGTTATGTAAATATATTTAAATTAATATTTATATTATTAATAATAGATTATTAATTTATTTTTGATCATTATTATAATATCTATCATTAAAATTATTTATATTGAATCTATATGATATATAATTAGTAAGATTAATATAATTATACATTGTATTAACATTTCAAAAAATTTAAAAAATTATTTTATTTTCTAAGCTTATAACCTTTGAAAATCAGAAAAAATCAAAAAAAGAATTTTAATTTTTATTATATAAATAAAACCTATAAACCACTAAATGTCTAAAAACATAAATTGCTAAACTCCTAAACGACAAAACCCCCAAATTAACAATCCATTAAACTGATATACCATTTATGATAAATCATAAATCTAATTTTAATTAGTATTCATTATAATTTTAAATAATCATTTTAATTATTTATTAGTTTATTTTTTATAGAAATATTAATTGCAAAATAAATAAAGAGTGAGACAAATATAATTTTAATAATTTATTTTTAATCAAAAAATAAATATAAGCTTCTAAAAAGAAGTAAAAATTTAAAAACAAACAATTATCATTTAGAAATATATTTTACTTTGATTTTGAATCATTATAGGTTTTGCATTTATATTTTAATTGGTATCAATCTTATTAATAATAGTTTATTAATTTATTTTTTATCATTATTATAATATCTATCAATCAAATTACTTATATTGAATTTAAATGTCTTATAATTATTAAGATCATAATAACTAAATATTATATTTACATTTGAAAAAAATTTAAAAATTATTATATTTTCAAAGGTCATAACCTTCAAAAATGATAAAAAATCACAAAAATAATTTTTTTATTATTTTATTATTTAAATAAAACTTATAAACCACTAAATGCCTAAACATTTAAATCTCTAGACTCCTAAAACCCAAAACCCCCTAAATACTTAAACCATTAAACCTATATAACCTAAATAATAAATAATAAATCTCATTTTTATTTTTATTCATTATCATTTTAAATATTCATTTTAATTATTTTTTAGTTTATTTTTATAGAAATATTAATTACAAAATAAATAATGAGTGAGACATATATAATTTAAATAAATTATTTTTTATGAAAAAAAATATAAGCTTATAAAAATAAACAAAATTTCAAAAATTTAAAATTTTTTTAGTAATATAATTTACTTTGATTTTGAATTATTTTGGGTTCTACAAATATATTTTAATTAATATCTATCTTATTAATAATTGTTTATTAATTTATTTTTTGATCATCAAAATAATATATATTTATAAAATTTTTTATATTGAATTTACATCAAATATAATTATTAAGATTATTATAACTAAGTATTGTATTCATATTTTAGAACTATTAAAAAATTATTATATTTTCAAATGTTATAACCTTTGAAAATCATTAAAATTCATAAAAATAAATTTTTTGTTATTTCATTGTTTAAATAAAACCTATAAACACCTAAATGTTTAAACATATAAATCTATAAACTCATTAACCGCAAAACCACAATAAACTTAAACCATTAAATAGGTATCCCCAAAATAATTAATCATAAATCTCATTTTTATTAGTATTGATTATAATTTTATATATACATTTTAATTATTTATTAGTTTATTTTTATAGAAATATAAATTAAAAAATAAATTAATAGTAGGACAAATATAATTTAAATAATTGATTTTTCACAAAAAATATATAAGCTTATAAATGTATACAAAAATTTAAAAATTTAAAATTAATATTTAGTAAATTATTTCACTTTAATTTTGAATCATTTTAGGTTTTGTAAATATATTTTAAACAATATTTATCTTATTAATAATTGATAATTAATCTTTTGTACGATCATTATTATAATATATATCAATATAATTGTTTATATTGAATTTACATGATATATAATTATCAAGATTATCATAACTAAATATAGTATTCAAATTTAAAAAAAATTTAAAAATTGTTATAGTTTCAAAGGTTATATCCTTCAAAAATGAGAACAAATAACAAAAAAAAAATTTGTTATTTTATTTTTTAAGTAAACCTATAAACTACTAAATGCATAAACATTTAAATCACTAAATTCTTAAATCCCAAAACACCTAAATATATAATCTTTTAAACCTGTATATTTTATCTTATTAATAATTGTTTTATTTAATATCTATCTTATTATTATTGTTTACTTTGATTTTGAATCATTTTAGGTTTTGCAAATTAATTTTATTTAATATCTATCTTATTAATAATAGTTTATTAATTTATTTTATTATCGTCATCATAATATCTATAAAAAAATTATTTATATTGAAATTAAATAATATATATTTAGTATACATAAATTCTTAATGACTAAACTCTTAAACCCCAAAGCCCATAAATACATAAGCCTTTAAATTAGTATACTCTAAATAATAAATAATAAATCTCATTTTTATTAGTATTCATTATAATTTTAAATATTTGTTTTAATTATTTATCAGTTTATTTTTATTGAAATATTAATTACAAAATAAATTATTTGTGAGACGGATATAATTTAAATAATTTATTTTTCATCAAAAAAATATAAGATCATAAAAAGAGGCAAAATTTTTAAAACAAAATATTATTATTTAGTAATTTATTTTAATTTAATTTTGAATAATTTTAGATTTTGCAATTATATTTTAATTTATATCATTCTAATTAATAATAGTTCATTAATTTATTTATTGATCATTATTATAATATCTATTAATAAAATTATTTATTTTGATTTTACATTATATATAATTAACAAGATTATTATAACTAAATATTATATTCAAATTTTAAAAAAAATTAAAAAATTATTATATTTTCAAAGGTTATAACCTTCAAAAATTAGATAAAATCACTTAAGGCATAAACACTTAAATGACTAAACCCCAAAACACCTAAATACTTAAACCATTAAACCTGTATATCCTGAATAATAAATAATAAATCTCAATTTTATTTGTATTCATTATAATTTTAAATATTTATTTTATTTATTTATTAGTTTATTTTTATAGAATTATAAATTAAAAAATAAATTATGAGGAAGACAAATATAATTTAAATAATTTATTTTTAATAACAAAAATATAAACTTATTAAAAAAGCAAAATATTAAAAAAATTATTATTTAGTAATATATACTTTGATTTTGAATAAATTTAGATTTTGCAAATATATTTTAAATAATATCTATCTTATTAATAATAGTTTATTAATTTATTTATTGATCATTTTTATAATATCTAGCAATGTCATTATTTATATTGAATTTAAATAACATATAATTATTAAGATTATTATAACTAAATATTATATTTAGATTTCAAAAAAATTTAGAAATTTTTATATTTTCTAAGGTTATAACCTTCAAAAATTAAAAAAAAAATAAAAATAAATTTTTTGTTATATCATTGTTTAAATAAAACTTATACACCACTAAATGCCTAAATACTTAAATCTATAAACTCCTAAACACAAAAGCCCCTAAATACTTAAAACTTTAAACTCGTAAACCTTAAATATATTTTAAATATTTTATTTTTCATCAAAAAATAAAATATTAACTTATAAAAAGAAGCAAAAACTAAAAAACAAAAATTATTATTTGGTAATAAATTTTACTTTGATTTTGAATAATTTAGGTTTTGTAATTATATTTTAATTTATATCTATCATATTAATAATAGCATATTAATTTATTTTTTGATAATTGATATCATATCTATCAATAAAATTGTTTATATTTTGTTTATATTATATATAATTATAATGATTCTTATTACAAAATATTGTATTCAGATTTTTATAAAAATTTAAAATTATTATATTTTCACAGGTTATAAACATTTAAAATGTGAGAAAATATCAAAAATAATTTTTTTGTTATTTCATTGTTTAAATAAATAGTATAAACTACTAAATGCCTAAACACTTAAGTCAATAACTCCAAAATATCGAAAACCATAAATAGATAATCCTTTTAAACTGGTATACCCTAAATAATAAATAATAAATCTCAATATTGTTTTTTTCATTATAATTTAAAATATTCATTTATATTATTTATTCGTTTATTTTTATTAAATATTAATTACAATATAAATTATGTGTTAGAAAAATATAATTTATATAAATTATTTTTAATCAAAAAATATAGATAAACTTATAAAAAGAAGAAAATTTCAAAACAAAAATTTATTATATAGTAATATATTTTGCTTTCCCTCTGAAATCATTTTAGGTTTTGTTATTATATTTTAATTGATATCTATCTTATTAATAATAGATTATTAATTTATTTTTTGATCATTATTAGAATATCTATCAATAGAATAGTTTATATAAGAATTTATATGAAATATAAATATAATAACTAAATATTGAATTCACATTTGAAAAAAATTTAAAAAAATTATTATACTTTCTAAGGTTATAACCTTGGAAAATAACAAAAAATAATAAAAATAAATTTTTTGTTTTTTAAAATTTTTAAATAAGACCTATAAATTACAAATAGCAAACATAGTTAAAAAAGTAAACTCCTAGACCCCGTAATGCCTAAATACAGTAACCATTAAACCGATATATAATACATAATAAATAATAAATCTAATTTATATTTATATTTATTATAATTTTAAATATTCATTTTAATTATTTATTAGTTTATTTTTATAGAAATATTTATTACAAAATAAATTATGAGTGCAACAAATATAATTTAAATAATTTATTTTTAATGAAATAATATATATACGCATATAAAAGAAGTAAAAATTTAAAAATTTAAAATTATTATCCAGTAATATATTTTACTTTAATTTTGAAATCAATTTGCGTTTTGTAAATTTTTTTAATTAATTTATATCTTTTGATTAATAATTTATTAATTTGATGTTTGATCATTATTATAATATCTATCAATAAAATTGTTTATATTGAATTTATATGATATATAATTATTAATATTATTATAACTAAAATATTATATTTACATTTAAAAAAATTTTAAATATTATTATATTTTCAAAGGTTATAACCTATGAAAATGAGAAAAAATTATAATTTTTTTTATTATTTTATTGTTTAAGTAAAACCTATAAACAACTCAATGCCTAAAAATATAAATCGCTAAATTTTCAAATGACAACACATCTAAATACTTAAACCATTAAACTGGTATAAATTAATAAAAAATCATAAATCTCATTTTAATTTTTATTCAGTATAATTTTAAATATTCATTTTAATTATTTATTTGTTTATTTTTATATAAATATTAATTACAAAATAAATTATGAGTTAGACAAATATAATTTATATAAATTATTTTTAATCAAAAAATATAGATAAACTTTTTAAAATAAAAAAAAATTCAAAACAAAAAATTATTATATAGTAATATATTTTGGTTTGCTTATGAATCATTTAATGTTTTGTAATTATATTTTAATTGATATCTATCTTATTAATAATAGATTATTAATTTATTTTTTGATCATTATTAGAATATTAATCACTAAATTGCTTATATTGAATTTATATGATATATAAATATGATCATTTTTATAACTTAATATTGAATTCGCTTTTGAAAAAAATTTAAAAATTATTATATTTTCAAAGGTTATAACCTTTGAAAATATCAAAAAATAATAAAAATAAATATTTTGTTATTTTATTTTTTAAATAAAACTTATAAACCACTAAATGCATACAGAGTTAAATCAGTAAATTCCTAAAGCCCATAATGCCTAAATACATAAACCATTAAACCGCTATATACTACTTAATAATTAAGAAATCAAATTTTTATTTAAATTTATTATAATTTTAAATATTCATTTTTATTATTTATTAGTTTATTTTTATATAAATTATTATTACAAAATAAATTAATATTGCGACAAATATAATTTAAATAATTTATTTTTAATAAAAAAAATATATACGCTTATAAAAGAAGTAAAAATATAAAAATTAAAAATTATTATCCAATAATATTTTTTACTTTAATTTTGAATCAATTTGGGTTTTGTAAATATTTTTTAATTAATATGTATCTTATTATTAATAGTTTATTAATTTAATTTTTGATCATTATTATGATATCTATCAATAAAATTATTTATATTGAATTTATATGATATATAATTATTAAAATTATTATAACTAAATATTGTATTCACATTTCAAAAAATTTTAAATAATATTATATTTTCAAAGGTTATAACCTATGAAAATGACAAAAAATTACAAATTTCTTTTTGTTATTTTATTGTTTAAATAAAACATATAAACTACTAAATGCCTAAAAACATGAATCGCTAAACACATATTGGACAAAACCTCTAAATACATAAACTCTTAAATTGGTATACATTAATAATAAATCATAAATCTCTTTTTAATTTTTATTCAGTATAATTTTAAATTTTTATTTTAATTATTTATCAGTTTATTTTTATAGAAATATTAATTACAAAATAAATTTTTAGTGAGATAGATAAAATTTAAATTAAACCGGTATACCCTAAATAATAAATAATAAATCTCATTTTTTTTCATTATAATTTTAAATATTCAATTTAATTATTTATTTGATTATTTTAATATAAATATTAATTACAACAAATATTGAGTTTGACAAATATAATTTATATATATTATTTTTCATCAAAATATTATAGATAAACTTTTTAAAATAAAAAAAAATTGTAAATAAAAAATTATTATATAGTAATATATTTTGCTTTGCTTCTGAATCATTTTAGGTTTTATAATTATATTTTAATTGATATCTATCTATTTTTTTATTGAAATCTATATTAATAATAATAGATTTTTAATTTATTTTTTGATCATTATTAGAATATTTATTAATAAAATAGTTTATATTGAATTTATATGATATATAAATATAATGATTATTTTAACTAAAGATTGTATTCACTTTTGAAAAAAATTTGAAAATTATTATATTTTGAAAGGTTATAACATTTGAAAATATCAAAAAATAATAAAAATAACTTTATTGTTATTTTATTTTTTAAATAAAACATATAAACTACAAAAAGCCTAAAATCATAAATTTCTAAACTCTTAAATGACAAAACCTTTAAATAATTAATCCATTAAACTGGTATAGATTAATAATAAATCATAAATCTCATTTTAATTTTTATTCAGTATAATTTTAAAATTTTATTTTAATTATTTATGAGTTTTTTTATAGAAATATTAATTACAAAATAAATTATTATTGAGACAGATCTAATTTAAATTAAACCGGTATATCCTAAATAATAAAGAATAAATCTCATTTTTTTTAATTTTAATTTTAAATATTCAAATTTAATTATTTATTTGATTATTTTTATATTAATATTAATTACAAAATAAATTATGAGTTACACAAATATAATTTATATAAATTATTTTTCATCAAAATAACATAGATAAACTTTTTAAAAGAAAAAAAAATTTTCAAAACAAAAAATTATTATATAGTAATATATTTTGCTTTGCTTCTGAATCATTTTAGGTTTTGTAATTATATTATAATTGATATCTATCTTATTAATAATAGATTATTAATTTATTTTTTGATCATTATTAGAATATTAATCAATAAAATAGTTTATATTGAATTTATATGATATATAAATATAATGATTATTATAACTAAATATTGAATTCATTTTTGAAAAAAATTTAAAAATTATTATATTTTCTAAGGTTATAACCTTTGAAAATATCAAAAAATAAAAAAAATAAATTTTTGTTTTTTTATTTTTTAAATAAAACCTATAAACTACTAAATGCATACACAGTTAAATAAGTAAACTCCTAGACCCCGTAATACCTAAATACAGTAACCATTAAACCTATATATAATACATAATAAATAATAAATCTAATTTTTATTTCTATTTATTATAATTTTAAATATTCATTTTAATTATTTATTAGTTTATTTTTATAGAAATATTTATTACAAAATAAATTATGAGTGCGACATATATAATTTAAATAATTTAATTTTAATGAAAAAAAATATATACGCACATAAAAGAAGTAAAAATTTAAAATTTTAAAATTATTATCCAGTAATATATTTTACTTTAATTTTGAATCAATTTGGGTTTTGTAAATATTTTTTAATTAATTTCTATCTTTTTATTAATAGTTTATTAATTTAATTTTTGATCATTATTATAATATCTATCAATAAAATTATTTATATTGAATTTATATGATATATAATTATTAATAATATTAATAATTAAAATATTATATTTACATTTAAAAAAATTTTAAATATTATTATATTTTCAAAGGTTATAACCTATGAAAATGAGAAAAAACTATAAATTTTTTATTATTATTTTATTGTTCGAATAAAACCTATAAAACACTAAATGCCTAAAAACATAAATCGCTAAATTTTCAAATGACAAAACATCTAAATACTTAAACCATTAAAATGGTATACATTAATAATAAATCATAAATCTCTTTTTAATATTTATTCAGTATAATTTAAAATTTTTATTTTAATTATTTATCAGTTTATTTTTATAGAAATATTAATTACAAAATAAATTATTAGTGAGACAGATCTAATTAAAATTAAACTAGTATACCAAAATAATAATTAATAAATCTCATTTTATTTTCATTATAATTTTAAATATTCATTTTAATTATTAATTTGTTTATTTTTATATAAATATTAATTACAAAATAAATTATGATTTAGACAAATATAATTTATATAAATTATTTTTCATTAAAAAAATATAGATAAACTTATTAAAACAATAAAAAATTCAAAAACAAGAAATTATTATATAGTAATATATTTTTCTTTGCTTCTGAATCATTTTAAGTTTTGTAATTATATTTTAATTAATATCTATCTTATTATTATTGGATTATTATTAGAATATTTATCAATAAAATTGTTTATATTGAATTTATATAATATATAAATATAATGATCAGTATAACTAAATAATGTATTCACATTGGAAAAAAATTTAAAAATTATTATATTTTAAAAGGTTATAACCTTTGAAATATCAAAAAATAAAAAAAATAAATTTTTTGTAATTTTATTTTTTAAATTGAACCTATAAACCACTAAATGCTAGGGGTGCTCATGGGATGGAACGGGATTGGGATTATAAATCTCCAGTCCTTTTCCATTGTTGGGAGATTTTTTTTTGAAGATCCAGACCCATCCCATAGATTGAAAATATCAGAATGGGATGGGACGTAGATCAGGGATTTTGGGTAGGAGAAAATGATTTTGGGACAGAACGGAGATCAGACATTATTTTCAATTTATTTTCTTCAAACCGGCCAAGTTAGTTCATGTCGAAACCTTTTGTCGTACCATTTATCATTCCTTTGTTATGTATCTTTCAAACTCAAATTGTGCCAATTTTGTTTTGTCAAATAGGCTGAATACTGCAAACGAGTTCCATTACCTTGTCAAAAGCTTTGATGTGCAGAAAAGGTTAGAAATGTAAAATAGAATGGGACCGAGTGTGTACTTGATTTGGTTCTTTGTTTTGTCACAAGTTGGTTTTGTTCAGCCGAGTGAAATTAACCATAATAGCAATACTACATTTTTTAAACAATTACTTAAAATATTAAGGAATAGCTAAAGATGACCACAAACATTGGTAGCAGCAATTACTACTTAAGTAATTGCTAAAATTAGGCAGCTTAATCTAACACAAAAAATACAACAAATAACAACCATGATAATAATCATTTCAAAGTTCCGTCCCGGGACAGCAACAAAAATCCAAACCCAATTAATTATCTCTTCTACATCTCCTCCCTTTTCTTCCTTCACTGTAGAAGGACAACCAAAGATGAAAACGTGTTAATCATGTAGACATAAATTTCTAAGATGAAAGAGTAATAAAAAAACAAAATATTACCTAATAAAATTTAATACAGCAATTCCAAATTTAGTTGGCCAAATATAGTTGGAAGAATATTTGGATCTTGTGACCCCTCTGAAAATTGTAATTGAACCATATTTTTATTAAATTGAATGAATAAAATAAGTAAAAGTGAAATTAAAATTTACAAGATTTGTATACTAACCTGATTCATTATCATCAAGTCTTGAACTAATTCTTCAATTTCAATAGGTTTGTTTGAGCTTCTCAACTAATCTTGTAGACATATGAGAACTTTAGCTGTGATAGGTGTTAAAGACCTCCTAAATTTATCTAAAGTTCTCTCCCAAGTGCTAAATGTACATTCATAGGCCACAATAGATGCTTGGATAGCAAATACATCTCTTTCTATAGTTTCCAAAGAAGTATACCTAACATCATTTACCTTCCACCAGTTTAGAAAATATAAATCAATTCTATTTTCTTCAAGTTTGTCCTCCAAGTACCTATCCAACTCTTCCAAAGCTGCAACTTGTTCTTTCTCCAATTCAACAAAAAAATCATCAACATAAGTATCACTACCATCAAACAAATCATCATTTTTCTTCAACACAATAGAAGAGAAATCATCTTCTTTTGATTCATCTTCATTTAAATCTTTATAATCATCCATCATCTCATTTAAAGCATTTATAACATTTTTCTCCAAATTTTTAGCCAATCCCTCTCCAAATGCTAAATGTAATTAACATTGAGATATTTGAGCTTATATCTAGGATCCAACACTACTTCTACAAAAATCATAATATTTGTTGACTGAAAAGAACCTCAATATTTGTTGAATTTATGCCTCATTTTCATACCCATTTCAGACAGCATTATATCTCTACTATTTTCGTAGAGCTCAATTTTTTTCAAAATTCGAATAATCTGAGGAAAATAAACACTATAGGTAGAATATTATGAGCCATAAAATTTACAAGTTACCTCATAAAAAGTTTTCAAGAAATGAGCCAAAATTTTGGCATTTATTCAGTCCTCTCTCAGTTGGAACGTTTGAACCAAACTCCTTCAAAAATCTTTTGTCTTTGTCCTCCAACTTATCAAATTCTTTTTGATATTTTATATCAGTTTGTAGCATCAAATAAGTTGAATTCCATCTTGTAGGACAATCTAATAGCAATGAAGATCCTTATGTCAAGTTTGCTTCTTCAACACATAACTTAAACATATCTAATCTTTTAAGAATGCTCCTCACATATTTCACCACTCCTGTAATTTTTTGAATAGCACCTTCAACTACTGCAATGCCATCTCTGACAATTAAGTTTAGGATATGAGCACAACATCTCATATGAAAATGCTCGCCTCTAAAAGGTACAATACTTTTCTTCACAAGTCTTTTTTCAATTGTTCACTGCAACATCATTATTTAATGCATTGTCACCAGTAATGTACATCAACTTTCTCAAACCTCATTCATTAAAGCAAACCTCATTAGCATTTCTAATATTAACTCTAAAATGACTTTAAATTACACAAAAGTTAAAGGCCTTTTATGCATATTCCATCGAGAATCAATAAAATGAACAGTCAAACATATATAAGACAAATTCTGAATGCTTGTCCAAGTGTCGGTAGTCAATGAAACTCTACAACAATGAGATGATATGCTATAAAATAATTTCTTCTTTTCCTTCACAAACAAACAAAAACAATCCCTTAGTATATAGTGCCTAGATGGAATTTTAAATTGAGGCACACTAACATCACAAAACTTTTTAAACTCATCCCTCTCAACAAAACAAAAAGGCAATTCATCTTTTATGATCATTTTCACCAAATCCTCCCTAACTAGTTGTTGATCTAATTGCCAAAAAGTTAATTTGTTATTCTTGAACTAGTACCTTTAGTGAAACTCAACAAAGATTGTGATTTGTCTTCACCTTTGTGAGCTTCTATTAATTCTTTTTTGTGTGGAAATTTTCTACGAGTCTCTCTCAAGTATTTATATATACCCGAAGTACCTTGATCACTTTTTGCCAAATTTCTTTCCTACACCATATACAAGCTGCCCTACCAGTTTCATTTCCCTCTGAATCAATTAATATATCATAAGTTTCCCAAATAGTCGACTTATACATGTTATGAGCTTGAGGTTCAGATGTCCCTTGACTTTCTTTTACAATTGGAATTGAAGAACCTGCCATAACAATAAAAGGGTTCGTGAAAGGATGATGATTGGATTTAGCAGTACTTTGATCATCTGAGATGTGATCATCTTCAATTTATTGTATTTTTTGTTTACTACTGGATTGTGCCATCTGCATTGCCTTTAATTAATATGATATGTTAAGCATAAATACATATAAATATTTCAAACAAGCAAACTCTACAAAACTGAGTGTAACACATTCGGCCCACTCATTCACCCCTACCACAACACCACAACCAATACTCAACAAAACTGACTGAGACACATAATAATAATAATAATTAATCACTCAAATCTCATCACAAAAACAAACCCTAAGGCTGGTGGCATCTGAGACACGGTGGGGAAAAACCATAAGTGCGATGAACAAGGGCAGGACCTAACTGAACATGGCTGGAACAGCGTAAGGTGGCCTGGAACTCTTTGGAACAACAATAGGAGCGTCGGAATTGGATGTGTAGTAGCAAAATTGGTGGCATCTTCATGTTATATATATATATATATATATTCCTGGTTCTACTATAGGTTTTTTAGGATGGGACGGCTCTCGGGATTGATATTGCTTAAGATCTGGAACCATCCCAAAAGAAAAAATACGGGACATAACGGGACGGGAAAAGTCAAAGTCAACGGATTTTCTAAGTCCCGATTCTGTTGAGACAAGGCTTCGGGTAGGGTGACGAATCTCTGAGTCCCATGAGCAGCCCTACTAAATGAATATAAAATTAAATCAATAAACTTTTAAACCTCATAATGCCTAAATACATAAACCATTAAACCTCTATATACTACCTAATAATTAATAAATCTAATTTTTATTTCTATTTATTATAATTTTAAATATTCATTTTAATTATTTATTAGTTTATTTTTATAGAAATATTAATTACAAATTAAATTATGAGTGCGACATATATATTTTAATTAATTTATTTTTAATCAAAAAAAATATATTCTTATAAAAAAAGTAAAAATTTTAAAATTAAAAATTTTTATCCAGTAATATATTTTACTTTAATTTTGAATCAATTTGGGTTTTGTAAATATTTTTTAATTAATATTAATCTTTTTATTTATAGTTTATTAATTTAAATTTTAATCTTTATTATATTATCTATCAATAAAATTATTTATATTAAATTAATATCATATATAATTATTAATATTATTATAAGTAAATATTGTATTCATATTTTAAAAAATTTTAAATATTATTATATTTTTAAAGGTTATAACCTATGAAAATGAGAAAAAATTACATTTTTTTTTGTTATTTTATTGTTTAATAAAACCTATAAACCACTAAATGCCTAAAAACATAAATTGCTAAACTCCTAAATGACAAAACCTCTAAATACTTAGACCATTAAACTGGTGTACATTAATAAAAAATATAAATTTATTTTAATTATTTATAAATTTAATTTTTTTATACTTAGATCATATTTTATCATTCTTTAAATAAAAACAATAAATCACTTAAGGCCTAAACACTTAAATCACTAAACCCCAAAACACCTAAATACTTAAACCATTAAACTAGTATATCCTGAATAATAAATAATAAATCTCTATTTTATTTGTATTCATTATAATTTTAAATATTCATTTTAATTATTTATTAGTTTATTTTTAAAGAATTATTAAGTAAAAATAAATTATTAGGAAGACAAATATAATTTATTTCAATATAATTATTTATATTAAATTTACATGATATATAATTATTAAGATTATCATAACTAAATATAGTATTCACATATAAAAAAAATTTAAAAATTGTTATTTTTTCAAAGTTTATAACCTTTAAAAATGAGAAAAAATAACAAAAATAAGTTTTTTGATATATCATTGTTTAAATAAAACTTATAAACCATTAAATACCTAAATACAAAAATATCTAAACACCTAAACCCCGGTGCTCCTAAATACTTGAACCTTTAAACTCGTAAACCTTAAATATAATTTTAATAATTTATAGAAATATTAATTACAAAATAAATTATGAGTGATACAAATATAATTTAAATAATATATTTTTCATCAAAAAAGCATATAAGCTTATAAAATGATGCAAAAACTAAAAAATTATTATTTAGTAATATATTTTACTTTGATTTTAATTAATTTTAGGTTTTTTAATTATATTTTAATTTATATCTAGCATATTAATAATAGTTTATTAATTTATTTTTTGATAATTGATATAATATCTATCAATAAAATTGTTTATATTTAGTTTATAATATATATAGTTATAATATTTATTATTACTAAATATTGTATTCACATTTTTAAAATTTTTAAAATTATTATATTTTTAAATGTTATAATCTTTGAAAATTTGAAAAAATATCAAAAATAAATTTTTTGTTATTTCATTGTTTAAATAAGCCATATAAACCATTAAATGCCTAAATACTTAAATTAATAACTTCTAAATCTCGAAAACCCTAAATAGATAAATTTTTTAAACATGTATATCCTAAATAATAAATAATAAATGTCATTTTTATTTTTTTCATGATAATTTTAAATATTCATTTTAAATATTTATTTGTTAATTTTTATATAAATATTAATTATCAAATAAATTATAAGTTATACAATATAATTTATATAAATTATTTTTCAACATAAAAATATAGATAAACTTAATAAAAGAAAAAAAATTAAAAACAAAAAAAATATTATATAGTAATATATTTTGCTTTGTTTCTGAATCATTTTAGGATTTGTAATTACATTTTAATTGATATCTAACTTATTAATATTAGATTATTAATTTATTTTTTGATCATTATTAAAATATTTATCAATAAAAATGTTTATATTAAATTTATATGATATATAAATTTAAAAATAATTATAACTAAATATTATATTTACTTTTGAAAAAAGTTTTAAAATTATTATATTTTCAACAGGTTATAACCTTTCAAATTATCATAAAATAACAAAAATAAATTTTTTGTTATTTTATTTTTTAAATAAAACATATAAACCACTAAATGCATATATAGTTAAATCAGTAAACTCCTAAATACATAAACCATTAAACTGCTATATACTACTTAATAATTAATAAATCTAATTTTTATTTTATTTATTATAATTTTAAATATTGATTTTATTATTTATTAGTTTATTTTATTAAATATTTATTCCAAAATAAATTATGAGTGCGACAAATATAATTTAAATAATTTATTTTTAATCAAAAAATATATAGACGCTTTTAAAAGAAGTAAAAATTATAAAATTAAAAATTATTATTCAGTAATATATTTTAGTTTAATCTTAAATCGATTTGGGTATTGTAAATATTTTTAAATTAATATCTATTTTATTATTAATAGTTTATTAATTTAAATTTTGATCATTATTATATTATCTATCAATAAAATTGTTTATATTGAATTTATATGGTATATAATTATTAATATTAAAATAAAGAAATATTGTATTCACATTTCAAAAAATTTTAAATATTATTATATTTTCAATGGTTATAACCTATGAAAATGAGAAAAAATTACAAATTTTTTTTTGTTATTTTATTGTTTTAATAAAACCTATAAACCACTAAATGCCTAAAAACATAAATTGCTAAACTTTTAAACGACAAAATCTCTAAATACTTAAACCATTAAACAGGTGTACATTAATAAATAATCATAAATCTCAATTTAATTTTTATTAAGTATAATTTTAAATTTTATTTTAATTATTTATCAGTTTATTTTTATAGAAATATTAATTACAAAATAAATTATTAGTGAGACAGATCTAATTTATATAATTTATTTTTCATCAAAAAAAATATATCCTTATAAAAAGAGGCAAAATTTTAAAAACAAAAATTTATTATTTATTAATATATTTTATTTATTTTTTGAATCATTTTATATTTTGTAATTATATTTTAATGTATATGATTATTATTAATAATAGTTTTTAATTTTTTATTGATCATTATTATAATATGTATTAATAAAATTATTTATATTGAGTTTACATTATATATAATTATCAAGATTATTATAATAAATATTATATTCACATTTAAAAAAAATTAAAAATTATTATATTTTCAAAAGTTAACCTTTAAAAATTAAAAAAAAATCAAAAAAATATATTTTTTATTTTTTCATTCTTTAAATAAAAACTATAAATCACTAAACCCCAAAACACCTAAATACTTAAACCATTAAACTATGAGGAAGATAAATATATTTTATTTGTATTCATTATAGTATTAAATATTCATTTTAATTATTTAAAAGTTTATTTTTATAGAATTATAAATTAAAAATAAATTATGAGGAAGACAAATATAATTTAAATAATTTACTTTTAATAAAAAAATATAAACTTATAAAAAGAAGCAAAACATCAAAAAAATTATTATTTAGTAATATATTTTATTTTGATTTTGAATAAATTTACGTTTTGCAAATGTATTTTAAATATATCTTTCATTTTAATAATAGTTTAGTAATTTATTTTTTGATCATTAATATAATATCTATCAATATAATTGTTTATATTGAATTTACATGATATATAATTATTAAGATTATCATAACTAAATATAGTATTCACATATAAAAAAAATTTAAAAATTATTATATTTTCAAAGGTTATAACCTTCAAAAATGAGAAAAAATAACAAAAATAAATTTTTTGTTATATAATTGTTTAAATAAACTTATAAACCATTAAATGCCTAAATACATAAATCTCTAAACTCCTAAACCCGAAGCCCCTGAAAACATAAACCTTTAAACTCGTAATCCTTAAATATAATTTAAATAATTTATATAAATATTAATTATAAAATAAATTATGTGTGATACAAATATAATTTAAATAATATATTTTTCATCAAAAAAATATATAAGCTTATAAAATGATGCAACAACTAAAAAAAATTATTATTTAGTAATAAATTTTACTTTGATTTTGAATCATTTTAGGTTTTTTAATTATATTTTAATTTATATCTATCATATTAATAATAGTTTATTAATTTATTATTTGAAAATAGATATAATATCTATCAATAAAAATGTTTATATATAGTTGATAATATATATAGTTATAATAATTATTATTACTAAATATTGTATAAACATTTTTAAAAAATTTTAAAATTATTATATTTTCAAATGTTATAACTTTTGAAAATTTGAAAAAATATCAAAAATAAATTTTTTGTTATTTCATTATTTAAATAAAACCTATAAACCACTAAATGCCTAAAAACATAAATTTCTAAACTTCTAAATGACAAAACCTCTAAATACATAAACCATTAAATTGGTATACATTAATAATAAATCATAAATCTCAATTTAATTTTTATTAAGTATAATTTTAAATTTTTATATTAATTATTTATCAGTTTATTTTTATAGAAATATTAATTACAAAAATAATTATTAGTGAGATAGATATAATTTTAATTAAACTGGTATACTCTAAATAATAAATAATAAATCTGATTTTTTTTCATTATAATTTTAAATATTCATTTTAATTATTTATTTGTTATTTTTATTTAAATATTAATTACAAAATAAAGTATAAGTTATACAAATATAATTTATATAAATTATATTTCAACAAAAAAATATAGATAAACTAATTAAAATAAGAAAAAAACTAAAAACAAAAATTATTATATAGTAATATATTTTGCTTTGTTTCTGAATCATTTTAGGTTTTGTAATTATATTTTAATTGATATCTAACTTATTAATAATAGATTATAAAATTATTTTTTTATCATTATTATAATATTTATCAATTAAAATCTTTATATTGAATTTATATGATATATATATTTAATAATTATTATAACTAAATAATATATTCACTTTTTAAAATAATTTTAAAATTATTATATTTTCAAAGATTATATCCTTTTAACATGTGAAAAAATAAAAATAAAATATTTTTTTTATTTTATTGTTTAAATAAAACATATAAACCACTAAATGCTTAAACACATAAATCACTAAATTACAAAATTTCGATACCCCTATATAGATAATCCATAAACCAATATACCCTAAATAATAATTAATAAATCTCATTTTTATTTGTTTTCATTATAATTTAAAAAATTTATTTTGATTCTTTAGTTATATATATATATATATATTAATAAATATATATTGCATTCACTTTTGAAAAGAAATTTAAAAATTATTAGAATATCACTCTAAATTTATTTTGTAATTATTTTTTCTAAAAAATTAAACTATAAATAATTAAAATTAATATTTAAAATTATAATAAATAGAAATAAAAATGAGATTTATTATTTATTACGTAGTATATAGATGTTAAAATCTTTATGTATTTAGGGGTTTCGGTGTTTATGAGCATACTAATTTAAGTAAGTAAGCATTTAATTGTTTAAAGGTTTTTTTAAAAAAATAAAATAACTAAAAATTTATTTTTATTATTTTTTCTAATATTTTAAGATTATAACCTTTGAAAATATAATATTTTAAAATTTTTTTCAAATGTGAATACAATATTTATTTATAATAATCATAATAATTATATATCATATAAATTCAATATAAACAATTTTATTGATAGATATTCTAATAATTATCAAAAAATAAATTAAAAATCTATTATGAATAAGATTGATATTACTTAAAATATAATATCAAAACTTAAAATGATTCAAAATCAAAGCAAAATATATCACTAAATAATAATTATTTGTTTTTAAATTTTTATTCTTTTTATAAGCTTATCAATTTTTTGATTAAAAATAATTTTTATAAATTATATTTTTAACTCATAATTTATTTTATAATTAATACGTATATAAAAATAAAAAACTAAAGAATCAAAATGAACTTTTTAAATTATAATGAAAACAAATAAAAATGAAATTTATAATTATTATTTAGTGTATACCTATTTAAAGGATTATCTATATAGAGGTATCGGGATTTTGTAGTTTACTGATTTAAATGCTTAGGCATTTAGTGGTGTATAGGTTTTATTTAAACAATTAAATAACAAAGAAAAAATATTTTTTTTATTTTTTCACAATTTCAAAGGTTATAACCGTTGAAAATATAATAATTTTAAAATTTTTTTCAAAAGTGAATACAATAATTAGTTATAATAATCATTATATCTATATATCATATAAATTCAATATAAACATTTTATTGATAAAAATTCTAATAATGATGAAAAAATAACTTAATAATATATTATTAATAAGATATATATCAATTAAAATATAATTACAAAATCTAAAATGATTCAGAAGCAAAGCAAAATATATTACTATATAATAATTTTTTGGTTTGACATTTTTTTTGTCTTTTAAAAAGTTTATCTATAATCTTTTGATGAAAATAATTTACATAAATTATATTTGCGTAACTCATAATAATATAATAATAAATTTTTATTAATTTATACTAGTTTAATGGTTTAAGTAATTAGAGGTTTTGTCTTTTAGGAGTTTAGCGATTTAGGTTTTTAGGCATTAAATGGTTTATTAGTTTTATTTAATCAATAAAATAACAAAAAAAAATTGTAATTTTTTTTGATTTTCATAGGTTATAACCTTTGAAAATATAATAATATTTAATATTTTTAGAAATATGAATATAATATTTAGTTATAATAATATTAATAATTATATATCATATAAATTCAATATAAATAATTTTATTTATAAATATTATAATAATGATCAAAAATTAAATTAATAAACTATTAATAATAATATAGATGTTTTTTAAAAATATTTACAAAACCCAAAGTGATTCAAAATTAAAGTAAATATATTATTGGATAATAATTTTTAATTTTTAAATTTTTACTTCTTTTATAAGCGTATATATTTTTTTTGATTAAAAATAAATTATTTTAATTATATTTGTCGCACTCATAATTTATTTTATAATAAATATTTCTATAAAAATAAACTAATAAATAATTAAAATGAATATATAAACTATAATAAATAGAAATTAAAATTAGATTTATTAATTATTATATATTATATAGCAGTATAATGGTTTATGTATTTAGGTATTATTGGGTTTAGGTGTTTACTAATTTAATTGTGTATGCATTTAGTGTTTTATAGGTTTTATTTAAGAAATAAAATAACAAAACATTTATTTATATTATTTTTTGATATTTTCAAAGGTTATAACCTTAGAAAATATAATAATTTTTAAATTTTTTTCAAAAGTGTATTCAATATTTAGTTATAATAATCAATATATTTATATATCATATTTCAACATAAACAATTTTAGAAGTAAATATTCTAATAATGATCAAAAAATAAATTAATAATTTATTATTAATAAAATAGATATCAATTAAAATATAATTACAAAACATAAAATGATTCATAAGCAAATCAAAATATATTACTATATAATAATTTTTTGTTTTGATTTTTTTTTATTTTAAAAAGTTTATCTATATTTTTTATATTAAATATAATTTACATAAATTATATTTGTCTAACTCATAATTTATTTTTTAATTAATATTTATATAAAAATAAAAAATTAATAATTAAAATAAACAATAAAAATTATAATGAAAAAAAAATGAGATTTATATTTATTATTTAGGGTATACCGGTTTAATGGTTTAAGTATTTAGGAGTTTAGGAGATTAGTGATTTAAGTGTTTAGGCATTTAGTAGTTTAGTGATTTAAGTGTTTAGGCATTTAGTAGTTTATATGTTTTATTTAAATAATGAAATAACAAAAAAATTATTTTTCAAATTTTTTATCAATTTTGAATGTTATAACCTTTATAAATATAATAATTTTTAAATTTTTATCAAATGTGTATACAATATTTAGTTATAATAAACTTAATAATTATATATCATGTAAATTAAAAATAAATGATTTTATTGATAGACATTAATAAACTAAATATAAATATAATAATGATCAAAAAATAATTTAATAAACTACTATTTATTGATAGATATTTATATATTATTTATAAATACATAAAGCTTTAAAGATGGTTTAAATGTTTAAGTATTTAAGGGTTTTGGGCTTTTGGGGTTTAGGAGTTTAATGATTTAAGCGTTTAGGCATTTAGTAGTTTATAGGTTTTATATAAATAATAAAATAACAATAAATTTATTTTTGTGATTTTATATCATTTTCAAAGATGATAACCTTTAAAAATATAATAATTTTTAATTATTTTCAAATGTAGATATAATATTTAGTTATAATAATCTTAATAATTATATATCATGTAAATTCAATATAATTAATTTTATTGATAAATATTCTAATAATGATCAAAAAATAAATTAATAATCTATTATTAATAAGATAGATATCAATTAAAATATAATTACAAAACCTAAAATGATTCAGAAGCAAAAAAATATATATTACTATATAATAATTTTTTTTTGAAAATTTTTTTTCTTTTAAAAAGTTTATCTATAATTTTTTTTAAAAAAATAATTTTTATAAAGTATTTTTGTATAGCTCAATTTATTTTGTAATTAATATATATATAAACAAATAAATAATTAAAATGAATAATAAAAATTATAATGAAATAAAATGAGATTTATTCTTTATTATTTAGGGTATACCAGTTTAATTTAAATTATATCTGTCTCACTAATAATTTATTTTTTAATAATATTTCAATAAAAATAAACTGATAAATAATTAAAATAAAATTTTATAATTATACTGAATAAAAATTAAAATGAGATTTATGAATTATTATTAATGAATACCAGTTTAATATTTTAAGTATTTATAGGTTTTGTCGTTCAGGACTTTAGTGATTTATGTTTTAGGCATTTAATGGTTTATAGGTTTTATTTAAACAAAGAAATAAAAAATAAATTATTTTTGATATTTTTACACATTTTGAAAGGTGAATAAATTATTTAATAATAATAAGCATTATAATTATATATACTATAAACTAAATATAAACAATTTTATTCATAGATATGATATCAATTATCAAAAAATAAATATATATATTATTCAAAATCAGAGTAAAATTTATTACTAAATAATAATTTTTGTTTTTTAGTTTTTGCTTCTTTTTATAAGCTTATATATTTTTTTGATGAAAAATAAATTATTTAAATTAGATTTGTATCACTCATAATTTATTTGTATTTAATATTTTAATAAATTATTTAAATTATATTTAAGGTATACGAGTTTAAAGGTTTAAGTATTTAGGAGCTTTTGTGTTTAGGACTTTAGATGTTTAAGTGTTTAGGCATTTAGTGGTTTATAAGTTTTATTTAAACAATGATATAGCAAAAAATTTATTTATATTATTTTTTCTAATTTTTGAAGATTATATCCTTTGAAAATATAATAATTTTTAAATTTTTTTCAAATGTAAATATAATATTTATTTATAATAATCTTCATATTTATAATTCATTTAAATTCAATATAAATAATTATATTGATAGATAATATAATTATGATCAAAAAATAAATTAATAAACTATTATTAAAAAAATAGTTATTATTCAAAAAGTATTTGCAAAATCTAAATTTATTCAAATCAAAGTAAATAATTACTAAATAATAAGTTTTTTTAATGTTTTGCTTTTTTATAAATTTATATTTTTGTTATTAAAAATAAATTATTTAAATTATATTTGTCTTACTCATAATTTATTTTGTAATTTATAATTCTATAATAATAAACTACTAAATAATTAAAATGAATATTTAAAATTATAATAAATACAAATAAAATTGAGATTTATTATTTATTATTCAGGATTTACCGGTTTAATGGTTTAAGTATTTAGGTGTTTTATGGTTTAGGAGTTTAGTGATTTAATTGTTTAGACCTTTAGTGATTTATAGTTTTTATTTAAATAATGAAAAAATAAAAAATTAAATTTTATATTTTTTTTAATTTTTGAAGGTTATAACCTTTTAAAATATAATAATTTTAAATTTTTTTTAAATGTGAATATAATATTTAGTTATAATAATCTTAATAATTATATATAATGTAAACTCAATATAAATAATTTTATTAATACATATTATAATAATGATCAATAAATAAATTAATAAACTAGTATTTATAAGAATGATATAAATTAAAATATAATTGTAAAATCTAAAATGATTCAAAATCAAAATAAGATATTTTACTAAATAATAATTATTTATTTTTAAAAATTAGCCTCTTTTGATATGCATTTTTTTTGATGAAAAATAAATTATTTAAATTATATATGTCGCACTAATAATTTATTTTGTAATTAGTATTTCTATAAAAATAAACTGGTAAATAATTAAAATGAATATTTAAAATTATAATGAATACTAATAAAACTGAGATGTATGATTTATTATTTAGACTTTACTAATTTAATGTTTTAAGTATTTATTGGCTTCGGGGTTTATGAGTTTAGTCATTTTAGTATTTAGTCATTTAGTGGTTTATTGGTTTTATATAAAAAATAAAATAATAAAAAATTTTTTCTTTGTTATTTTTTCTCATTTTTGAAGGTCATAACCTTTGAAAATATAATAATTTTTAAATTTTTTTTTAAAAGTGAATACAATATGAAGTTATAATAATCATAATAATTATATATCATATAAATTTAATACAAACAATTTATTGATATTTATTATAATAATGATCATAAAAAATTAATAACCAATTATTAATAAGATAAATATTGATTAAAATATATTTGCAAAACCTAAAATGACTCAAAATCAAAGTGAAATATTATAATAAATATAATTTTAAATTTTTAAATTTTTGTATCCATTTATAAGCCTATATATTTTTTGATGAAAAATAAATTATTTTAATTATATTTGTCCCACTAAAATTTATTTTTTAATTTATATTTCTATAAAATTAAACTAATAAATAATTAAAATGTATATTTAAAATTATAATGAATACTAATCAAAATGAGATTTATGATTTATTATTTAGGGTATAACTATTAAATTGTTTAAATTTTTTGTGGTTTTGGGGTTAAGGAGTTTATTGATTTATATGTTTACACATTTTCGTGTTTATAGGTTTTATTTAATAAATGAAATAACAAAAAATTTATTTTTATGAATTTTCGTGATTTTTAAAAGGTTATGACCTTTAAAATTATAATAATTTTTTAATAGTTCTAAAATATGAATACAATACTTAGTTATAATAATCTTAATAATTATATTTGTTGTAGATTCAATATAAAAAAATGTATTAATATATATTCTTATAATGATCAAAAAATAAATTAATAAACTATTATTAAAAAGATAGATATTAATAAAAATATATTTGTAGAACCCAAAATAATTCAAAATCAAAGCAAATTATATTACCAAATAAAATTTTAAATTTTTGAAATTTTGTTTATTTTTATAAGCTTATTTTTTTTTCATATAAAATAATTTATTTAAATTATATATGTCTCACTCATTATTTATTTTATAATTAATATTTCTATAAAAAAAACTAAAAAATAATTAAAATGAATATTTAAAATTATAATGAATACAAATAAAAATGAGATTTATTATTTATTATTTAGGTTATATAGGTTTAATGGTTTAAGTATTTAGGGGGTTTTGGGGTTTTGGAGTCTAGATATTTAAATGTTTAGGCATTTAGTGGTTTATAAGTTTTATTTAAATAATAAAATAATAAAATAATAAAAAAAATTTTTTGTGATTTTTTATCATTTTTGAAGGTTATAACCTTTGAAATTATAATAATTTTTAAATATTTTTCAAATGTAAATATAATATTTAGTTATAATAATCTTAATAATTATAAGACATTTAAATTCAATATAAGTAATTTTATTGTTAGATATTATAAAATTGATCAAATAATAAATTAATAAACTATTCTTAATAAGATTGATAGCAATTAAAATATAATTGCAAAACCTATATATAATGATTCAAAATCAAAGTAAAATATATTACTAAATATATTATAAGTATTTTTGTCTCGCTCATTATTTATTTTGTGATTAATATTTCTATCAAAAATAAAATAATAAATAATTAAAATGAATATTTAAAATTATAATGAATACAAATTAAATTGAGATTTATGATTTATTATATGTGGTATACCGGTTTAATGGTTTGATTATTTAGGAGTTTTATCGTTTAGGAGTTTAGCAATTTATGTTTTTAGGCATTTAGTGATTTATAGGTTTTATTTATATAATAAAAATTTAAAATTCTATTTTTGATTTTTTCTAATTTTCAAGGTTATAACCATTGAAAATAAAATAATTTTTAAAATTTTTTAAATTGTGAATACCATGTATAATTATTTTAATCTTACTAATTATATATCATATAATTTCAATATAAATAATTTTAAAGATAGATATTATAATAATGATCAATAATTAAATTAATAAACTATTATTAATAATATAAATTTTAATTAAAATATATTTACATAACATAAAATGATTCAAAATCAAATCAAAATATATTACTAAATAATAATATTTAATTTTTAAAATTTTTCTTCTTTTTATAAGCTTATATTTTTTTTTATTAAAATAAATTATTTAAATAATATTTGTATCACTCGAAATTTATTTTGTAATTAATTTTTCTAAAAAATTAAACTATAAATAATTAAAATAAATATTTAAAATTATAATAAATAGAAATAAAAATGAGATTTATTATTTAATAAGTAGTATATAGCTGTTAAAATGTTTATGTATTTAGGGTTTTTGTCATTTATGAGCTTACTTATTTAAGTAAGTAAGCATTTAATGATCTATAGGTTTTATTTAAAAAATGAAATAATAAAAAATTTATTTTTATTATTTTTTCTCATTTTTTAAGCTTATAACCTTTGAAAATATAATAATTTTTAAATTTTTTTCAAAAGTGAATTCAATATTTAGTTATAATAATCATTATATTTATATATCATATCAATTCAATATAAACTATTTTATTGATAAATATTCTAATAATGATCAAAAAATAAATTAATAATCTATTATTAATAAGATAAAATATCAATTATAATATAATTACAAAACCTATAATTATTCAGAAGCAAAGCAAAATATATTACTATATAATAATTTTTCGTTTTGAAATTTTTTTTTCTTTTAAAAAGGTTATCTATATTATTTTGATGAAAAATAATTTATATAAATTATATTTGTGTAACTCATAATTTATTTTGTAATTAATATTTATATAAAAATAAACAAATAAATAATTAAATTTGAATATTTAAAATTAAAAATGAAAATAAAATGAGATTTATTCTTTATTATTTAGGATATACTGTGTAATTTATATTAGATATGTGTCACTAATAATTTTTTTTGTAATTAATATTTCTATAAAAATAAACTGATAAATAATTAAAATTAAAATTAAAATTATACTGAATAATTAATATAATTTATTTTGTTCCTCTCTCAACTCTAGAATGATTGCTAAAGCTCTAACCAAAATAATAGGAGTTTTACTTTATCTCTATTATGTCTCATCATATTTGATGTAGAATCACTTGGCTATCAAAGGTAATTTCACTCATGTATGCTAACAGACTAAACCAAAGTTGTACCCCTATGTGTTGAAATAACTAGTTGTTGAGGATGCTATTTATATTGATTATTGTAATTTCTTCTAAAATATCTCTCATGCACACACTCGAAGCAATTTTTTTAAAACATAGTTCACCTTTAAAAAAATAACCACCTTGTAACCTATTAGAACAAACTAGCCCCTGGGCGATTTGAGCAGGGCAAGAAGTATGGGCTCTCTTTCAATCAAGAATCAAAAAATTTATTTTATTGGCATGTCTAAGCCTTTTTTTATATCCTCATGGATAAGAAAATTATCATTTCTTTCTTTTTATATTAAATGAGTTATGTATACAAGCTCACAATACCCAAAAAAGGTGTAAATGAATAATATTCAAATGTATAAAATGTTTTAATAATTGCTCAAAATATTAGTCTTGCATATTGACACTTGAGTTCACAAATGAAAAGAAAAAGCCATAGTGATATTTCTAGTCCCAAGAATTTTAGCTATAGAAAGTTATAAAGAGTAGTACTCGAGCTTTAACTATTTATAGGGTCATGACTTTTGCTCTTGAGGAATGTCCAAAGTTACAATCATTCCTAGTGCAATGACTTTGCAATATAAAGATAAAATGCACAATCTATGGTCATATCCAATACTGTGACCCAGTATTATAGTGATTAAATATGTATTCATGATCATTCTTAGTGCCATAACAATATGTTCAACAGAGAGACACAAGTTATGACATATTCTCATCGATATGATTTTGTGTTCTAGAGACAAAATATACAATCATGACCATTGCTAATGCAACAAAAATCTAAAGCAAGAAAGTGACTGAATCTATAATTCACCCCTCGAGTAATGACTTTGTGTAACATATACAAAAAAATAAATCTGTGACATTTTTAAAATTTGTGAATTTCAATTTAAATTTAACACTTAGTCATTTGATTATAAAAGTGCAAAACATGAGATTTAGGATTTAGGGTTTATGGTTAGTGTTATAGTTTATGGTTTTAGGTATAGGATTTAAAGTTTAGGGTTAATGGTTTTTTTTTTTGGAAAATACACACTTTATTTATCATTTAGGCACACAACTTACAAGAGTATAAAAAGTTGACTAATTTAGGCCAACCCACCAAATACTATGCACCTTAATGATTCTATGCATAAAATACATAAAAAAACATAATGCCTAATAATTCCAAGCGTACGAATACAACTAAAATCACCTGGCATTCCAGGACTTCATAGTTGGCATTGAGTCATTATGCGCACTGCGTCCTTTCCATTTCGATTTGTCCAAGCCTTTTGAGGAACCTGAATGATGCACCATATTAAAACTATGCAAATATAAGATTGTGCATGTGCGTGACATGCAACATCAAGCGTTTGCCTATGTCATTGCTTTGTAATGGAATATATGTAAAACTGAATACCCATAAATCCACAAGTCCATATATACGGCACTTTGTCAATTCATTCTCACCTCTGGATTCCACATTCTTTGCTCCAATGATCCTCATAAGAGTACCTCTTGGGTTAGAATGCTTCCTCCTCGAGCTCCAAGAAGTGGTTGTATGTTGCACCGACAAAATATCAAAAAATATGCATGCATTGGTGTGCATGTGTGATGAGGTCCATCTAATAGTCTAATTATCTACGCGTACGACCAAGCTAGAATACAAGTAAAATTACAAAATGCTATAAAGATCGGTCTTCTGCTCCTGGGAGTGTAGCATCGCCTAATGTGTATTTACAAAATGCATTAGTGTGCCCCACTTAGAGATACTCATGGGTCCAGTTGTCCCCATTGCATGCTACATAGAGAACAGACAAGATTGTGTGTGTGAGTATGTCATGATCCATCTCTACAAGCACATGGTGCATAAAAAGTCCAAAATACAAATAACACTACAAACATAAACTACAAGTTTGAATCTTTCGCTCCCGTGTGGCTGGTCTGGACTCCATTGCTTACTAGCCCTGCTTGGTGATGCTTCGGATTTTGCCGGCTCTCCAATTAATCATGGATTACCCGCTACTCATATTGGGCAATGGTTGGGTGGCCCTCTATGTTTCCTAATAGGGCTAGTGGGACCCACTCCTAGCTACTCCTTGGTTTACTTCCGACCACTTTTCTCGGTCTCGTAATTTGTCTGAATGTTATTATCCCGGCTTGCTAGAGGGGCCCTCTACAAGCTATTAGCCCATACTTCTGGCTGCTTCCAGGACTTGCTAGCCCCTCTAAATGCTACACCAAAATGGAGAAGAATATGTGCACGTGTGTACTGTGGTCCGTCGCTATGTGTGTGTGGTGCAGCAGTATCAGGGTTTAGGAGTTTAGTAATTTAAGTATTTAGGTATTTTGTGGTTTATAGGGTTTATTTAAATAATTAAATATCAAAAAAATTATTTTTATGATTTTTTCTCATTTTCAAGGTTAGAACCATTGAAAATATTATAATTTTTAATTTTATTTCAAATGTTAATACAATATTTAATTATAATAATCATAAAAATTAAATATCATGTAAATTCAATATAAATAATTTTACTGATCGATATTATAATACTAATCATAAAATAGATTAATAAACTATTATTAATAAGATCGATATTAATTAAAATATATTTGCAAAACCTATAATGATTCAAAATCAAAGTAAAATATTTTACTAAATAATAATTTTTTATTTTTAAATTTTTGATTCTTTTTATAATCTTAAATATTTTTTGATGAAGATAAATTATTTAAATTATATTTGTCTCATTAATAATTTTATTTTGCAATTAATATTTTTATAAAAATAAACTAATAAATAATTAAAATTAATATTGAAATTATAATGAATACAAATAAAAATGAGATTTATGATTAATTATTTAGGGTATACCGGTTTAATGGTTTAAGTATTTAGAAGTTTAGGAGTTTAGAGATTTAAGTGTTTAGGCATTTAGTAGTTTATATGATTTATTTAAATAATGAAATAAAAAAAATTATTTTTCAAATTTTTATCAATTTTGAAAGTTATAACCTTTATAAATATAATAATTTTTAATTTTTTTTCAAATGTGAATTCAATATTTAGTTATAATAAACTTAATAATTATATATCATGTAAATTAAAAATAAACAATTTTATTGATAGATATTAATAAACTAAATATAAATATAAATATAACAATGATCAAAAAATAAATTAATAAACTATTATTTATTGATAGATCTTTATATATTTTTATAAATACTTAAACCTTTAAAGATGGTTTAAATGTTTAAGTATTTAAGGGTTTTGGGGTTTTGGATTTAGGAGTTTAATGATTTAATCATTTAGGCATTTAGTAGCTTATAGGTTTTATATAAACAATAAAATAACATAAAATTGTTTTTATGATTTTATCTCATTTTCAAAGATGATAACTTTTAAAAATATAATAATTTTTAAATTATTTTCAAATGTAAATATAATATTTAGTTATAATAATCTTAATAATTATATTCATGTAAATTCAATATAAACAATTTTATTGATAAATATTCTAATAATGATCAAAAAATAAATTAATAATCTTTTATTAATAAGATAGAAATCAATTAAAATATAATTACAAAACCTTAAATGATTCAGAAGCAAATAAATAATTTAATTATGAATTATTTTGTAATTATTTTAGTCTAGCTCAATTTATTTTGTAATTAATATTTATATATAAATAAACAAATAAATAATTAAAATGAATATTTAAAATTATAATGAAAAAAAATGAGATTTATTATTTATTATTTAGGGATACTGAGAGGTTTTGTCGTTTAGGAGTTTAGCAATTTATGTTTTTAGGTTTTTAGTGGTTTATAGGTTTTATTTTAAAATAAAATAACAAATAAATTTTCTATAATTTGTTATCATTTTCATAGGTTATAACCTTTTAAAATATAATAATATTTACAATTTTTTGAAATGTGAATACAATATTTAGTTATAACAAAATAAATAATTATATAACATGTAAAATCAATATAAACAATTTTATTCATAGATAATATAATAATGATCAAATGTTAAATTAATAAAATATTAATAAAAAGATAGATATTAATAAAAAAATAGTTACAAAAACCAAATTGATTCAAAATTAAAGTAAAATATATTACTGGATAATAATTTTTAATTTTTAAAATTTTACTTCTTTTATAAGCGTTATTTTTTTTATTAAAAATAAATTAATTAAATTATATTTGTCGCACTCATACTTTATTTTGTAATAAATATTTCTATAAAAATATATTAATAAATAATTAAAATGAATATTTAAAATTATAATAAATAGAAATAAAAATTCGATTTATTAATTATTAAGTAGTATATAGCAGTTTAATGGTTTATGTATTTTTTGATATTTTCAAAGGTTATAACCTTTAAAAATATAATAATTTTTAAATTTTTTTCAAAAGTGAATAAATATTTATTTATAATAATCATAATATTTATATATCATATAAATTCAATATAAACAATTTTATTGATAGATATTCTAATAATTATCAAAAAATAAATTAAAAATCTATTATGAACAAGATTGATATTACTTAAAATATAATATCAAACCCTAAAATGATTCAAAAGCAATGCAAAATATATTATTTAATAATAAATATTTTTTGTTTTTAAATTTTTATTCTTTTTTAAAGCTTATCTATTTTTTGATGAAAAATAATTTTGATAAATTATATTTTTAACTCATAATTTATTTTATAATTAATATATATATATATATATATAATAACTAAACAATCAAAATGAATTTTTTATATTATAATGAAAACAAATAAAAAATGAGATTTATTAAATATTTTTTAGGGTATACCCGTTTAAACGATTATCTCTATAGGGAGTATCAGGATTTTGTAGTTTAGTGATTTAAGTGTTTACGCATTTAGTGATTTAAGTGTTTACGCATTTAGTGATTTATAGGTTTTATTTAAACAATGAAATAATAAAAAAAATAATATTTTGTTTCACATGTTCAAAGGTTATAATCTTTGAAAATATAATAATTTTAAATTTTTTTTAAAAGTGAATACAATATTTAGTTATAATAATTATTAAATTTATATATCATATAAATTAAATATAAATATTTTTATTGATAAATATTCTAATAATGATCAAAAAATAAATTAATAATCTATTATTAATAAGTTAGATATCAATTAAAATATAATTACAAAACCTAAATTGATTCTTAAACAAAGTAAAATATATTACTATAAAATAATTTTTTGTTTTTAATTTTTTTGTTCTTTTAATAAGTTTATCTATATTTTAGTGTTGAAAAATAATTCATATAAATTATATTTGTCTAACTTATAATTTATTCTGTAATTAATATTTATATAAAAATAAACAAATAAATAATTAAAATGAATATTTAAAATTATAATGAAAAAAATGAGATTTATTATTTATTATTTAGGATATACATGTTTAATAATTTATCTATTTAGGGTTTTCGAGTTTTAGAAGTTATTGATTTATGTTTTTAGGAATTTAATGGTTTATAGCTTTTATTTAAACAATGAAATAACAAAAAGTTTATTTTTGATATTTTTTCAAATTTTCAAATGTCATAACATTTGAAAATATATAATTTTAAAAATTTTTAAAAAATGTGAATACAATATTTAGTAATAATAATAATTATCACTATATATAATATAAACTAAATATAAACAATTTTATTGATAATATTATATCAATTATCAATAAATAAATAAATAAACTATTATTAATATGATAGATATAAAATAAAATAAATTAAAAAAACCTTAAATGATTCAAAATCAAAGTAAAATTTATTAATAAATAATAATTTTTTTATAGTTTTTGCATCATCTTATAAGCTTATATATTTTTTTGTTTAAAAATATATTATTTAAATTATATTTGTCACTCATAATTTATATTGTAATTAATATTTCTAATAATTATTTAAATTATATTTAAGGTTTACGAGTTTAAAGATTTAGGTATTTAGGGGATTCGGGGTATAGGAGTTAAAAGATTTATGTATTTAGGCATTTAATGGTTTTTAAGTTTTATTTAAAAAATGATATAACAAAAAATTTATTTTTGTTATTTTTTCTCATTTTTTATGGTTATAACCTTTGAAAATATAACAATTTTTAAATTTTTTATATATGTGAATACTTTATTTAGTTATGATAATCTTAATAATTATATATCATGTTAATTAAATATAAACAATTATATTGAATTATTAATGATCAAAAAATATATTTGCAAATAAAATATATCATGTTAATTCAAAAAATATTGATAGATATTATATTAATGATCAAAAAATAAATCAATAAACTATTATTACTAAGATAGATATTTTTTAAAATATATTTGCAAAACGTAAATTTATTCAAAATTAAAGTAAAATATAAAACTAAATAATAATTTTTTTGATGTTTTGCTTCTTTTTATAAGTTTATATTTTTTTTTGTTAAAAGTAAATTATTTAAATTATATTTGTCTTCCACATAATTTATTTTTAATTTATAATTCTATTAAAATAAACTAATAAACAATTAAAATGAATATTTAAAATTATAATGAATATAAATAAAATAGAGATTTATTATTTATTATTCAGGATATACTAGTTTAATGGTTTAAGTATGTAGGTGTTTTGGGGTTTAGTGATTTAAGTGTTTAGGCCTTAAGTGATTTATAGTTTTTATTTAAAGAATGATAAAATAAAAAATTTAATTTTTTTGATTTTTTTTAATTTTTGAAGTTATAACCTTTGAAAATATAATAATTTTTAATATTTTTAAATGTGAATATAATATTCAGTAATAATAATCTTAATAATTATATATAATGTAAACTCAATATAAATAATTGCATTAATAGATATTATAATAATGATCAATAAAAAATTAACAAACTATTTTTAATAAGAATGATATAAATTAAAATATAATTGCGAAATCAAAATGATTCAAAATAAAAATAAAATATATTACTAAATAATAAAATTTTGTTTTTAAAATTTTGCCTCTTTTTATAAGGATATATATTTTTTTTGATAAAAAATAAATTATTTAAATTAGATCTGTCACACTAATAATTTATTTTGTAATTAATATTTCTATAAAAATAAACTTATAAATAATTAAAATAAAAATTTAAAATTATACTTAAAAAAATTAAATTGAGATTTATGATTTTTTATTAATGTACACCAGTTTAATGGTCTAAGTATTTAGAGGTTTTTCATTTAGAAGTTTAGAAATTTATGTTTTTAGGTATTTAGTGGTTTATAGGTTTTATTTAAACAATAAAATAACAAAAAAAAATGTAATTTTTTCTCATTTTCATAGGTTATAACCTTTGAAAATATAATATTATTTAAAATTTTTTAAAATGTGAATACAATATTTACTTATAATAATTTTAATAATTATATATGATATTAATTCAATATAAACAATTTTATTGATAGATAATATAATAATGATTAAAATTTAAATTAATAAACTATAAATAAAAAGATTAATATTAATTAAAAAATATTTACAAACCCAAATTGATTCAAAATTAAAGTAAAATATATTACTGGATAATAATTTTTAATTTTAAAATTTTTACTTCTTTTATAAGCATATATTTTTTTTGATTAAAAATAAATTAATTAAAATATATATGTCGCACTCATAATTTAATTTGTAATTAATATTTCTATAAAAATAAACAAATAAATAATTAAAATGAATATTTAAAATTATAATAAATAGAAATAAAAATTAGATTTATTAATTATTAGGTAGTATATTGTGGTTTAATGGTTTATGTATTTAGGCATTATGAGGTTTAAAAGTTTATTGATTTAATTTTATATTCATTTAGTAGGGCTGCTAATGGGACTCGGAGATTCGTCACCCTACCCAAAGCCTTGTCCCGAAAGAATCGGGACTTAGAAAATCCCTTGACTTTGACTTTTCCCGTCCCGTTCTGTCACGTATTTTTTCTTTTGGGATAGTTCCGGATCTTAAGCAATATCAATCCCGAGAGCCGTCCCATCCTAAAAAACCTATACTAGAACCAGGAATATATATATATATATATATAACATGAAGATGCCACCAATTTTTCTACTGCACATCCAATTCCGACGCACCTATTGCTGTTCCGAAGAGTTCCAGGCCACCTCACGCCGTTCCAGCCATGTTCAGTTAGGTCCTGCCCTTGTCCGTTGCACTTTTGGTTGCCTCCACCGTGTCTCAGATGCCACCAGCCTTTTGGTTTGTTTTTCTGACGAGAATTGAGTGATTAATTATTATTATTATGTGTCTCAGTCAGTTTTGTTGAGTATTGGTTGTGGTATTGTGGTAGGGCCGAATGAGTGGGCCGAATGTGTTACAGTCAGTTTTGTAGAGCTTGCTTGTTTGAAATATATATATGTATTTATGCTTAACATATCATATTAATTAATGGCAATGCAGATGGCACAATCCAGAGGTAAACGAAAAATATAATAAATTGAAGATGATCACATCTCAAATGATCAAAGTAATGGTAAATCCAATCATTATCCTTTCACGAACCCTCCTAATGTTACGACAGGTTCTTCAATTCCAATTGTAAAAGAAAGTCAAGGTACATCTGAACCTCAAGCTTATAAAAAGTTTAAGTCTAATGTTTGGGAAACTTATGAGATATTAGTTGATTCAGAGGGAAATGAAACTGGTAGTGCAGCTTGTATATGGTGTATGAAAGAATACTTGGCAAAAAGTGATCAAGGTACTTCGGGTTTATGTAAATACTTTAGAAAGACTTGTGGAAAATTTCCACCCAAAAAAGAATTAATATAAGCTCACAGAGCTAAAGACAAGTCACAAACTTTGTTGAGTTTCACTAAAGGTACTAGTTCAGAGGATAACAAATTAACTTGTTGGCAATTTGATCAACAACTAGTTAGGGAGGTTTTGGTGAAAATAATCATAAAAGATGAATTGCCTTTTTGTTTTGTTGAGAGCAATGAGTTTAAAAAGTTTTGTGAAGTTAGTGTGCATCTATTTAAAATTCCATCTAGGCACTCTATGTTGAGGGATTGATTTTCTTTGTTTGTGAAGGAAAAGAAAAAATTATTTGATAGCATATCATCTTATTGTTGTAGAGTTTCATTGACTACCGACACTTGGACTAGCATTCAAAATTTGTCTTATATATATTTGACTGTTCATTTCATTGATTCTTAATGGAATATGCATAAAAGGCTTTTGAACTTTTGTGTAATTAAAAGTCATTCTGGAGTTAATATTAGAACTACTATTGAGTTTTGCATGAATGAATGGGGTTTGCGAAAGTTGATGTTCAGTACTGTTGACAATGTATCAAATAATGATTTTGCAGTTGAACAATTGAAAAAAAGGCTTGTGAAGAAAAGTGTTGTACCTTTGAGAGGCGAGCATTTTCATATGAGATGTTGTGCTCATATCCTAAACTTAATTGTCAGAGATGGAATTGTAGTAGCTGAGGGTGCTATTCAAAAAATTAGAGGTGTGGTGAAATATGTGAGGAGCAGTCCTAAAAGATTAGATATCTTTAAGTTATGTGTTGATGAAGCAAACTTGTCATATGGATTTTCATTGCAATTAGATTGTCCTACAAGATGGAATTCAACTTATTTGATGCTACAAACTGATGTAAAATATCAAAAATAATTTGATAAGTTGGAGGACATAGACAAAAGGTTTTTGAAGGAGTTTGGTTCAAACGTTCCAAATGAGAGAGACAGAACAAACGCCAAAATTTTGGCTCATTTTTTGAAAACTTTTTATGAGGTAACTTGTAAATTTTATGGCTCATAATATTCTTCCTCTAGTGTTTATTTTCCTGAGATTATTCGAATTTTGAAAAAAATTGAGCTTTGTGAAAATAGTAGAGATCTAATGGTGTCTGAAATGGGTATGAAAATGAGGCATAAATTCAACAAATTTTGGGGTTCTCTTTAGTCAACAAATATTATGGTTTTTGTAGCAGTAGTGTTGGATCCTAGATATAAGCTCAAATATCTTAAGGTTAAGTACACTTAGCATTATGGAGAGAAATTGGCTAAAAATTTGGTGAAAAATGTTATAAATTCTTTAAATGAGATGATGGATGATTATAAAGATTTAAATAAAGATGAATCAAAAGAAGATGATTTCTCTTCTACCGTGTTGAAGAAAAATGATGATTTCTTTGATGGTAGTGATACTTATCTTGATGATTTTTTTTGTTGAATTGGAGAAACAACAAGAAGTTGCAGCTTGGGAAGAGTTGGATAGGTACTTGGAGGACAAACTTGAAAAAAATAATATTGATTTTGATCTTCTAAACTGGTGGAAGGTAAATGAGGTTAGGTATCCTTCTTTGGTAAATATAGCAAGGGATGTATTTGCTATCAAAGCATCTACTGTGGCCTACGAATCAACATTTAGCAATGGGGGAGAACTTTAGTTAAATTTAGTAGTTCTTTAACACATTTTACAACCGAAGTTCTCATATATCTACAAGATTGGTTGAGAAGCTCAAACAAACCTATTGAAATTGAAGAATTAGTTCAAGACTTGATGATAATGATTCAGGTTAGTATACAAATCTTGTAAATTTTAATTTCACTTATACTTATTTTATTCATTCAATTTAATAAAAATATGGTTCAATTACAATTTTCAGAGGGGTCACAAGATCCAAATATTCTTCCAACTATATTTGGCCAACTAAGTTTGGAATTGGTGTATTAAATTTTATTAGGTAATATTTTGTTTTTTTATTACTCTTTCATCTTAGAAATTTATGTCTACATGATTAACACGTTTTCATCTTTGGTTGTCCTTCTATAGTGGAGGAAGAAAAGGGAGGAGATGTAGAAGAGATAATTAATTGGGTTTGGATTTTTGTTGCTGTCCCAGGATGGATATTTGAAATGATTATTATCATGGTTGTTATTAGTTGTATTTTTTTGTATATTAAACTGCCTAATTTTAGCAATTACTTAAGTAGTAATTGATGCTACCAAAGTTTGTGGTCATCTTTAACTATTCCTTAATATTTTAAGTAATTTTTTTAAAATGTAGTATTGCTATTATGGCTAATTTCACTCGGCTGAACAAAACCAACTTTTGACAAAACAAAGAACCAAATTAAGCACACAACTCGGACCCGTTCTATTTAATATTTCTACCCTTTTCTGCACATCAAAGCTTTTGACAAGGCAATGGAACTCGTTTGTGGTATTCAACCTATTTGACAAAACAAAATTGGCCCGATTTGAGTTAGAAAGATACATAACAAAGGAATGATAAATGGTACAACAAAAGGTTTCGACATGAACTAACTTGGCCGGTTTGAAGAAAATAAATTGAAAATAATGTCCGATCTCAGTTCTGTCCCAGAATCATTTTCTCCTACCCAAAATCCCCGATCTACGTCCCATCCCATTCTAATATTTTCAATCTATGGGACGGGTCTGGATCTTCAAAAAAAATCTCCCAACTATGGGAAAGGACTGGAGATTTGTAATCTCCATCCCGTCCCGTCCCATGAGCACCCCTAGCATTTAGTGGTTTATAGGTTCTATTTAAAAAATAAAATAACAAAAAAATTATTTTTTTTATTTTTTGATATTTTTAATGGTTATAACCTTTAAAATTATAACAATTTTTAATTTTTTTTTAAATGTGAATACAATATTTAGATATACTAATCATTATATTTATATATTAAATAAATTCAATATAAATAATTTTATTGATAAATATTCTAATAATAATCAAATAATAAATTAATAATCCATTAAAAATAAGATAGATATTAATTAAAATATAATTACAAAACTTAAATGATTCAGAAGCAAAGAAAAATATATTACTATATAATAATTTTTGTTTTACAATTTTTTTTCTTTTAATAAGTTTATCTATAATTTTATAATGAAAAATAATTTATATAAATTATATTTGTATAACTCATAATTGTTTAAGTTTTTTGTGGTTTTCGGGTTAATGAGTTTATTGATTTATAGTTTACACATTTAGGTGTTTATAGGTTTTATTTAATCAAAGAAATAACAAAAAATTTATTTTTATTAATTTTCGTGATTTTCAAATGTTATAACCTTTAAAAATATAATTATTTTTTAATAGTTATAAAATATGAATACAATACTTAGTTATAATAATCATAAAAATTATATTTGATGTAAATTCAATATAAAAAAATTTATTAATATATATTATTATAATGATCAAAAAATAAAATAATAAACTATTATTAATAAGATAGATATAAATTATAATATATTTGCAGAAACCAAAATAATTCAAAATCAAAGAAAATTATATTACTAAATAAAATTTTAAATTTTTGAAATTTTGTTTATTTTATAAGCTTATTTTTTTTCATAAAAAAATAATTTATTTAAATTATATGTCTCACTCATTATTTAATTTGTAATTAATATTTCTATAAAAATAAACTAAAAAAATAATTAAAATGAATATTTAAAATTATAATGAATACAAATAAAAATGAGATTTATTATTTATTATTTATTATTTAGGTTATATAGGTTTAATGGTTTAAGTATTTAGGGGGTTTTGGTGTTAAGGAGTCAAGATATTTAAATGATTAGGCATTTAGTGGTTTATAAGTTTTATTTAAATAATAAAATAATAAAAGAATTTATATTTGTGATTTTTTAACATTTTTGAAGGTTATAACCTTTGAAAATATAATAATTTTTAAATTTTTTTCAAATGTAAATATAATATTTAGTTATAATAATCTTAATATTTATAAGACATTTAAATTAAATATAAGTAATTTTATTGATAGATATTATAATAATGATCAAAAAATAAATTAATAAACTATTATGAATACGATTGATTGAAATCAAAATATAAATGCAAAACCTATAATAATTCAAAATCAAAGTAAAATATATTACTAAATGATAATTTTTTGTTTTTAAATTTTTACTTCTTTTTATAAGCTTATATTTATTTTTTGATTAAAAATAAATTATTAAAATTATATTTGTCTCACTCTTTATTTATTTTGCAATTAATATTTCTATAAAAAATTAACTAATAAATAATAAAAATGAATATTAAAAATTATAATGAATACAAATTAAAATGAGATTTATGGTTTATTATATATGGTATACCTGTTTAATGGATTGTTAATTTAGGGGTTTTGTCATTTAGGAGTTTAGCAATTTATGTTTTTAGTCCATTTAGTGGTTTATAGGTTGTATATATATAATAAAAATAAATTTTTTTTTTGATTTTATCTGATTTTCAAAGGTTATAACCTTTAAAAATAAACAAATTTTTAAAATTTTTTGAAATGTGAATACAATGTATAATTATATTAATCTTACTAATTATATATCATATAAATTCAATATAAACTATTTTAATGATGGATAGTATAATAATGATCAAAAATTAAATTAATAAACTATTATTAATAATATAAATATCAATTAAAATATATTTACATAACACAAAATGATTCAAAATCAAATCAAAATATATTACTTAATAATAATATTTAATTTTCAAATATTTCCTTCTTTTTATAAGCTTATATTTTTTATTGATTAAAAATAAATTATTTAAATAATATTTGTCTCACTCAAAATTATTTTGGTAAATAATTTTTCTAAATAATTAAAATATAAATATTTAAAATGAATATTTAAAATTATAATAAATAAAAATGAGATTTATTAATTATTAAGATGTATATAGCTGTTAATAGGTTTATGTATTTAGGTGTTTCGGCGTCTACGATTCAAAAGCAAAACAAAATATATCACTAAATAATAATTATTTGTTTTTAAATTATTATGATTTTTATAAGCTTATCTATTTTTTCATGAAATATATATTTAATAAATTATATTTTTAACTAATAATTTTTTTTAATTAATATATATATATAAATAAAAAACTTAACAATCAAAATTAAAATTTTAAATTATAATGAAAACAAATAAAAATAAGATTTATTAATTATTATTTAGGGTATATCAGTTTAAATGATTATCTATATAGGGAATCAGGATTTTGTAGTTTAGTGATTTAAGAACTTAGACATTTAGTGGTGTATAGTTTTTATTTAAACAATAAAATAACAAAAAAAATTATTTTTTTTATTTTTTGACATTTTCAAATGTTATAATCTTTGAAAATATAATAATTTTAAAATTTTTTTCAAAAGTGAATACTATATTTAGTTATAATAATATTTATATTTATATATCATATAAATTCAATATAAACATTTTTATTGAAAAATATTCTAATAATGATCAAAAAATAAATTAATAATCTATTATTACTAATATAGATATCAATTAAAATATAATTACAAAACATTAAATGATTCATAAGTAAACCAAAATATATTACTATATAATAATTTTTTATTCTGTAATTTTTTTTAATTTTAAAATGTTTATCTATATTTCTTTAATTTAAAAATAATTTAGATAAATTATATTTGTTTAACTCAATTTATTTTTTAATTAATATTTATATAAAAATAAACAAATAAAAAATTTAAATGAATATTTAAAATTATAATGAAAAAAAATGAGATTATTATTTATTATTTATTATTTAGGGTATACCGGTTAAATTTAAATTTGATATGTCTCACTAATAATTTATTTTGCAATTAATATTTCTATAAAAATAAACTGATAAATAATTAAAATAAAAATTTAAAATTATACTGAATAAAAATTAAAATAAGATTTATGAATTATTATTAATGTATACCAGTTTAATGGTTTAAGTATTTAGAGGTTTTGTCGTTTAGATGGTTAGTGATTTATGTTTTTAGGCATTTAGTAGTTTATAGGTTTTATTTAAACAATGAAATAAAAAAATTATTTTTGATATTTTTTCACATTTTCAAAGGTTATAACATTTGAAAATATAATAATTTTTCAATTTTTTTCAAATGTATATATAATATTAAGTTATAATAATCTTAATAATTATAAGTCATTTAAATTCGATATAAATAATTACATTGCTAGATATTATAATAATGATCAAAAAAAGTTTAATAAACTATTATTAATTAGATAGATATTATTTAAAATATATTTGCAAAATCTAAATTTATTCAAAATCAAAGTAAAATATATTTCTAAATAATAAATTTTTTAAAGTTTTTCTTTTTTCATAAGTTTATATTTTTGTTTTTAAAAATCAATTATTTAAATTATATTTGTCTTACTCATAATTTATTTTGTAATTTATAATTCTATAATAATAAACTAATAAATAATTAAAATGAATATTTAAAATTATAATGAATACAAATAAAATTGAGATTTATTATTTATTATTTATTATTCAGGATATACTGATTTAATGGCTTTAGTATTTAGGTGTTTTTTGGTTTAGGAGTTTAGTGATTTAATTGTTTAGACCTTTAGTGATTTATACTTTTTATTTAAAGAATGAAAAAACATAAAATTTAATTTTTTGATTTTTTTTTAATTTTTGAAGGTTATAACCAATGAAAATATAATAATTTTTAATTTTTTTAAATGTGAATATAATATTTAGTTATAATAATCTTAATAATTTTATATAATGTAAACTAAATATAAATAATTTTATTAATAAATATTATAATAATGATCAATAAATTAAATAATAAACTAGTATTACTAAGAATGATATAAATTAAAATATAATTGTTAAATCTAAAATGATTCAAAATCATAATAAGATATATTAATAAAAAATAATTTTTTATTTTTAAAATTTTGTCTTTTTTTATAAGCATATATTATTTTTTGATGAAAAATAAATTATTTAAATTATATCTGTCTCACTAATAATTTATTTTGTAAATAATATTTCTATAAAAATAAACTTATAAATAATTAAAATGAATATTTAAAATTATAATGAATACTAATACAAATGAGAATTATGATTTATTATTTAGACTATACTAATTTAATGTTTTGAGTATTTATGAGCTTTCTGGATTAGGAGTTTATATATTTGCAAAACCTAAAATGATTCAAAATCAAAGCTAAATATTTTAGTAAATATTAATTTTAAATTTTTAAATTTTTGTATCCATATATATAATTATATATTTTTTGATGAAAAATAACTTTTTTAAATTATATTTGTCTCACTAATAATTTATTTTTTAATTTATACTTCTATAAAAATAAACTAATAAATAATTAAGATGTATGTTTAAAATTATAATGAATACTAATAAAAATGAGATTTATTAGTTATTATATATAGTATACCAGTTTAATGGTTAAATTATTTAGGGGTTTTGTCGTTTGAAGTTTAGCAATTTATGTTTTTAGGAATTTAGTGGTTTATAGGTTTTATTTATATAATAAAAATAAAAATATTTTTTTTTGATTTTTTCTGATTTTCAAAGGTTATAATCTTAGAAAAGAAAATAATTGTTAAAATTTTATGAAATGTGAATACCATGTATAATTATATTAATATTACTAATTATATATCATATAAATTAAATATAAACAATTTTAATGATAGGTATTATAATAATGATCAAAAATTAAATTAACAAACTATTATTAAAAATCTAAATATTAAATAAAATATATTTACACAACACAAAATTATTCAAATCAAATCAAAATATATTACTAAATAATAATATTTAATTTTTAAATTTTTCATTCTTTTTTTAAGCTTATATTTTTTTTGATTAAATATAAATTATTTAAATATTATTTGTCTCATTCGAAATTTATTTGAATTAATTTTTCGAAAAAATATAAACTATAAATAATTAAAATAAATATTTAAAATTATAATGAATAGAAATATAAATGAGATTTATTATTTAATAATTAGAATATAGCTATTAAAAGGTTTATGTATTTAGGGGTTTCGGTGTTTATGAGCTTACTAATTTAAGTAAGTAATCAATCATAATAATTATATATCATATAAATTCAATATAAACAAATTTATTCATAGATATTCTAATAATTATAAGAAAATAAATTAAAAATATATTATGAATAAGATTGATATTACATAAAATATAATATCAAAACCTAAATTGATTCAAAAGCAAAGCAAAATATATTACTAAATAATAATTATTTGTTTTTAAATTTTAATTCTTTTTATAAGCTTAGTCTATTTTTTGATGAAAAATAATTTTTATAAATTATATTTTTAACTCGTAATTTATTTTATAATTTATACAGATATACAAATAATAAACTAAAAATCATAAATAATTTTTTAAATTATAAAGAAAACAAATAAAAATGAGATTTATTAATTATTATTTAGTGTATACCGGTTTAAAGGATTATCTATATAGGGGTATCGGGATTTTGTAGTTTAGTGATTTAAGTGTTTAGGCATTTAGTGGTGTATAGGTTTTATTTAAACAATGAAATAACAAAAATATATATTTTTTTTTATTTTTTCACATGTTTAATACTTATAATCTTTGAAAACATTCAAATTTTAAAACATTTTTCAAAAGAGTATACAATATTTAGTTATAATAATTATTAAATTTATATATCATATAAATTCAAAATAAAAATTTTTATTGATAAATATTCTAATAATGATCAAAAAATAAATTAATAATCTATTATTAATAAGATATATATCATTTAATATATAATTACAAATATTTAAATGATTCAGAAGCTAAGCAAAATATATTACTATATAATAATTTTTTGATTTGAAACTTGTTTTTAAAAATGTATCTATATTTTTTTTGATGAAAAATAAATTATATAAATTATATTTGTTTAACTTATAATTTATTTTAATATTAATATTTATATAAAAGTATACAATTAAATAATTAAAATAAAAATTTAAAATTGTAATGAAAAAAAATGAGTTTTATTATTTATTATTTAGGGTATACAGGTTTAATTTAAATTAGATGTATCTAACTAATAATTTATTTTGTAATTAATATTTATATACAAATAAACTGATAAATAATTAAAATAAAAATTTAAAATTAAACTGAATAAAAATTAAAATGATATTTATGATTTATATTTAATGTATACCAGTTTAATTGATTAAGTATTTAGAGGTTTTGTCATTTAAAAGTTTAGCGATTTATGTTTTTAGGCATTTAATTGTTTATAGGTTTTATTTAAAGAATAAAATTACAAAAAAAATTTGTAATTTTTTTTTCAATTTCATAGGTCATAACCTTTGAAAATATAATAATATTTAACATTTTTGAAATGTGAAAATAATACTTAGTTATAATAATATTAATAATTATATATCATATAAATTCAATATAAACAATTTTAATGATAGATAATATAATAATGATCAAAAATTAAATTAATAAACAATTAATAAAAAGATTGATATTAATTAAAAAATATTTACAAAACCCAAATTGATATAAAATTAAAGTAAAATATATTACTGGATAATAATTTTTAATTTTTATATTTTTACTTCTTTTATAAGTGTAAATTCTTTTATTGATTAAAAATAAATTATTTAAATTATATTTCTCGCTCTCATAATTTATTTTTTAACAAATATTTAAATAGAAATAAACTAATAAATAATTTAAAAAAATATTTAAAATTATAATAAATAGAAATAAAAATTAGATTTATTAATTATTAAGTTGTATATAGTGGTTTAATGGTTTATGCATTTGGGCATTACGAGGTTTAGGAGTTACGAATTTAACTGATTATGCATTTAGTGGTTATAGGTTTAATTTAAAAAATAAATAAACAAGAAATTTATTTTTATTATTTTTTGATATTTTCAAATGTTATGAACTTTGAAAATATAATAATTTTTAAATTTTTTTCAAATGTGAATTCAATATTTAGTTATAATAATTATTATATTTATATTTCATATAAATTCAATATAAAAAATTTTATTGATAAATATTCTAATAATGATCAAAAAATAAATTAATAATCTATTATTAATAAAATAGATATCAATTAAAATATAATTACAAAACCTAAAATGATTCAGAAACAAAGCAAAATATATTACTATATAATAAATATTTGTTTTGAAATTTTTTCTTCTTTTAATAAGTTTATCTATATTTTTTGATGAAAAATAATTTATATAAATTATATTTGTCTAACTCATAATTTATATTGTAATTAATATTTAATAAAAATAAACAAATAAATAATTAAAATGAATATTTTAAATTATAATGAAAAAAATAATATTGATATTTATTATTTATTATTTAGGGTATACCAGATTAAAAGAAATATCTATTTATGGTTTTTGAGACTTTGAAATTATTGACATAAGTGGTTAGACATTTAGTAGTTTATAGGATTTATTTAAATAAAGAGATAACAAAAAAAATATTTTTGATATTTTATCACATTTTCAAAGGTTATAACATTTGAAAATATAATAATTTTAAATTTTTTTAAAAATTTGAATACAATATTTAGTAATAAGAATCATTATAATTATATATAATATAAACTAAATATAAACAATTTTATTGATATATTTGATATCAATTATCAAAAAATAAATTAATATGCTATTATTAATATGATAGATATAACTTATAATATAATTGCAAAACATAAAATAATTCAAAATCAAAGTAAAATTTATTACCAAATAATAATTTTTGTTTTTTAGTTTTTGCTTCTTTTTATAAGCTTATATTCTTTTTTGATGAAAAATAAATTATTTAAATTATAATTAAGGTTTACGAGTTTAAAGTTTTAAGTATTTAGGGGCTTTTGTGTTTGGGACTTTATAGATTTAAGTGTTTAAGCATTTAGTGGTCTATAAGTTCTATTTAAACAATGATATAACAAAAAATTTATTTATTTTTTTTCTAATTTTTGAAGGTTATAACCTTTGAAATATAATAATTTCTAAATTAATTTTAAATGTAAATATAATATTTAGTTATAAAATCTTAATAAATATAAGTCATTTAAATTCAATATAAATAATCACATTGCTAGATATTATAATAATTATCAATAAATAAATTAATAAACTATTATTAATAAGATAGATATTATTTAAAATATATTTGAAAAATATAAATTTATTAAAAATCAAAGTATATATTACTAAATAATATTTTTTTAATATTTTGCTTTTTTTATAAGTTTATATTTTTGTTATTAAAATTAAATTATTTAAATTATATTTGTCTTCCTCATAATTTATTTTGTAATTTATAATTCTATAAAAATAAACTAATAAATAAATAAAATAAATATTTAAAATTATAATGAATACAAATAAAATTGAGATTTATTATTTATTATTCAGGATATACAGGTTTAATGGTTTAAGTATTTAGGTGTTTTGGGGTTTAGTCATTTAAGTGTTTATGCCTAATGTGATTTTATCTAATTTTTGAAGGTTATAACCTTTGAAAATATTATAATTTTTAATTTTTTTTTAAATCTGAATATAATATTTTGTTATAATAAGCTTGATAATTATAAATAATGTAAAATCAATATAAATAATTTTATAAATAGATATTATAATAATGATCAATAAATAAATTAATAAACTATTATTAATTAGAATGATATAAATTAAAATATAATTGTAAAATCTAAAATTATTCAAAATTAAATTAAAATAAATTACTAAATAATAATATTTTGTTTCACTAATTTTGCCTCTTTTTATAATCTTATATTTTTTTTGATGAAAAATAAATTATTTATATTATATCTGTCTCACTAATAAATTATTTTGTAATTAATATTTCTATCAAAATAAACTCTTAAATAATTAAAATGAATATTTAAAATTATATTGAATACTAATAAAAATGAGATTTATTATTTATTATATAGAGTATACTAATTTAAAGGCTTATGTATTTATGGGCTTCGGGGTTTAGGAGTTTAGTCATTAAGAATTTAGGTATTTTATGGTTTATAGATTTTATTTAAAAAATCTAATAACAAAAAATTTATTTTTATATTTTTCTTATTTTCAAAGGTTAACCTTTGAAAACTTAATAATTTTTAAATTTTTTTAAAATGTGAAAATATTAATTTGTTATAATAATCTAAATAATTATATATTATGTAAATTCAATATAAATAATTTTTTTATAGATATTATGATGATGATAATAAAATAATTAAATAAACTATTATTAATAAGATAGATATTAAAATAAATTTATTTACAAAACCTAAAATGATTCAAAATCAAATTAAAATATATTAATAAGATAGATATTAAATAAAACTATTATTAATAAGATAGATATTAAATAAAACTATTATTAATAAGATATAATATACACATTTAAAAAATTATATATTTAAAGTTTTGGGATTTAAGAATTTAGTGATTAAGTGTTTAGGTATTTAGTAGTTTATAGGTTTTATTTAAAAAATTTAATAACAAAAAAATTTTTTTTATTATTTCTCATTTTTGAAGTATATAACCTTTGAAACTATAACAATATTTATTTTTTTTTAAATGTGAATACAATATTTAGTTATGATGAAAATAATAATTATATATCATATAAATTCAATATAAATAATTATATTGAGAGATATTATATTAATGATCAAAGAATAAATTAATAAACTATTATAAATAAGATAGATATTATTTAAAATATATTTGCAAAACCAAAATTTATTCAAAATCAAAGTAAAATAAATTACTAAATAATAATGTTTTTGATGTTTTGCTTCTTTTTATAAGTTTATATTTTTTGTTTTTAAAAGTATATTATTTAAATTATATTTGTCTTCCTCATAATATATTTTGTAATTTATAATTCTATAAAAATAAACTAAAAAATAATTAAAATGAATATTTAAAAGTATAATGAATACAAATAAAAGTGTGATTTAATATCTATTATTTAGATATATAGTTTTAATGGTTTAAGTATTTAGGTGTTTTGGGGTTTAATGATTTAAGTGTTTATGCCTTTAGTGATTTATTGGTTTTATTTAAAGAATGAAAAAACAAAAAATTTATTTTTTGTTTTTTTTTATTTTTTGAAGGTTATAATCATTGAAAATATAATAATTTTTAATTTTTTTTAATTGTGAATATAATATTTAGATATAATAATCTTAATAAATATATATAATATAAACTCAATATAAATAATTTTATTAATAGACATTATAATAATGATCAATAAATAATTAATAAACTATTATTAAAAAGAATGATATAAATTAAAATATAAATGCAAAATTTAAAATGATACAAAATCAAAATAAAATATTTTACTAAATTATAAATTTTTGTTTTTAAAATTGTGCCTATTTTTATATGCATATATATTTTTTGATGAAATATAAATTATTAAAATAATATCTGTCTCACTAATAATTTATTTTGTATTTAATATTTCTATAAAAATATACTGATAAATAATTAAAATAAAAAAAATTTAAAATTATACGGAATAAAAATTAAAATGAGATTTATGATTTATTATTAATGTATACCAGTTTAATGGTTTTGAGTTTAAAATTTTCTGAAATGTGAATACAATATTTAGTTATAATATTATTAATAATCATACATCATATAAATTCAATATAAACAATTTTATTGATAGTTATATAATAATGTTCAAAAATTAAATTAATAAACTATTAATAATAAGATAGATATTAATTAAAAAATATTTACAAAATCCAAATTGATTCAAAATTAAAGTAAAATATATTACTGAATAATAATTTTTAATTTTTAAATTTTACTTCTTTTATAAGCGTATATATATTTTTTGATTAAAAATAAATTATTTAAATAATATTTGTCTTACTTATAATTTATTTTATTAATTATTATGTATTATATAGTGGATTAATGGTTTATGTAGTTAGGTATTACGAGGTTTAGAAGTATACTGATTTAATTATGTATGCATTTAGTGGATTATAGGTTTTTTTTAAAAATAAAATAACAAAAAATTTATTTTTATTATTTTTTGATATTTTCAAAGGTTATAACCTTTGAAAATATAATAATTTTTAAATTTTTTTCAAAAGCGAATTCAAAATTTAGTTATAAAAATTATTATATTCATATAACATATAAATTCAATATAAACAATTTTAGTGATTAATATTCTAATAATGATCAAAAAATAAATTAATAATCTATTATTAATAATATAGATATCAATTAAAATATAATTACAAAACAAAAAATGATTCATAAGCAAACCAAAATATATTACTATATAATAATTTTTTATTTTATAATTTTTTTTTAATTTTAAAATGTTTATCTATATTTTTTTGATTAAAAATAATTTAGAAAAATTATATTTTTTAACTCATAATTTATTTTTTAATTAATATTTATATAAAAATAAACAAATAAATAATTAAAATGAATATTTAAACTTATAATGAAAAAAAATGAGATTTATTATTTATTATTTAGGGTATACCGATTTAATTTAAATTATATCAATCTCATTAATAATTTATTTTGTAATTAATATTTCTATAAAAATAAACTGATAAATAATTAAAATAAAAATTTAAGATTATAGTGAATAAAAATTAAAATGAGATTTTTGATTTATTATTAAAATCCTATGCACCTTAATGATTCAATGCATAAAATACATAAAAAAACATAATGCCTAATAATTCCAAGCGTACGATTACAACAAAAATCACCTGGCATTCTCAGACTTCAGAGTTGGCATTGAGTAATTATGCGCACTGAGTCATTTCCATTCGTATTTGTCCAAGCCTTTTGGAGGAACCTGAATGATGCACCATATTAAAACTATGCAAATATAAGATTGTGCATGTGTGTGACATGCAGCATCAAGTGTTTGCCTATATCATTTCTATGCAATGGAATACATGTAAAATTGAATACCCATAAATCCACAAGTCCATATCTACGGAACATTGTCTATTCATTCTCACCTTTGAATTCCACATTCTTTTGCTTCAATGATCCTCAAAAGAGTATCTCTTGGGTTAGAATGATTCCTCCTCGAGCTCCAAGAAGTGGCTGTATGTTGCACCGAAAAAATATCAAAAAATATGCATACATCAGTGTGCATGTGTGATGATGTTCATCTCATAGTCTAATTATCTATGGGTACAACCAAGCTAGAATACAAGTAAAATTATAAAATGCTATAAAGATGGGTCTTCTGCTCCCGGGAGTGTAGCATGGCCTAATGTGTATTTACAAAATGCATTAGTGGGCCCCACTTATAAATACTCATGGGTCCAGTTGCCCTCTTTGCATGTTACATAAAGAACAGACAAGATTGTGTGTGTGAGTATGTCATGATCCGTCTCTACAAGTACATAGTGCATCCAATGTCCAAAATACAAATAAGACTACATACATAAACTACAAGTTTGAATCTTTCGCTCACGTGTGGCTGGTCTGGACTCCATTGCTTATTGGCCCTGCTTGGTGATGCTTTGGATTTTGCCGACTCTCAAATTAATCATGGATTACCCGTTACTCCTGTTGGGCGATGGTTGGGTGGCCCTCTATGCTGCCTGATAGGGCTAGTGGGACCCATTTCTAGCTACTCATGGGGTTTCTCCTAACCACTTTGCTCGGTCTCATCAGTTGTCTGAATGTTATCATCCCGGCTTTCTAGTGGGGCCGTCTACAAGCTGGTGGCCCATTCTTCTGGCTGCTTTCAGGACTTGCTGCCCCTCTAATTGCTACATTAAAATGGACAAGAATATGTGCACGTGTGTACTGTGGTCCGTCGCTATGTGTGTGTGGTGCAGTAGTATTAGGGTTTGAGTGTTTAGTAATTTAAGTATTTTGTGGTTTATAGGTTTTATTTAAATAATTAAATAACAAAAAAATTATTTTTATGATTCTTTCTCATTTTCAAGGTTATAACCATTGAAAATATTATAATTCTTAATTTTTTTCAAATGTTAATACAATATTTAATTATAATAATCATAAAAATTAAATATCATGTAAATTCAATATAAATAATTTTATTGATCGATATTATAATACTGATCATAAAATATATTAATAAACTATAATTAATAAATATAAATTAATTAAAATATATTTGAAAAACCTAAAACGATTCAAAATCAAAGTAAAATATATTACTAAATAATAATTTTTTATTTTTAAATTTTTGATTCTTTTTATAAGTTTATAAATTTTTTTGATGAAGATAAATTATTTAAATTATATTGTACTCATTCATAATTTTATTTTGCAATTAATATTTCTATAAAATAAACTAATAAATAATTAAATGAATATTGAAATTATAATGATAGAAATAAAAAAAAGATTTATGATTAATTATTTATGGTATAATGGTTTTATGGTTTAAGTATTTAGGAGTTTAGGTGTTTAGTGATTTAAGTGTTTAGGAATTTAGTTGTTTATATGTTTTATTTATATAAGAAATAACAAAAAAATTATTTTTCAAATTTTTTATCAAATTTGAAGGTTATAACCTTATAAAATAATAATTTTAATTTTTTTTCAAATGTGAATACAATATTTAGTTATAATAAACTTAATAATTATAAATCATGTAAATTAAAATAAACAATTTTATTGATAGATATTAATAAACTAAATATAAATATTAATATAATAATGATCAAAAAATAAATTAATAAACTATTATTTATTGATAGATATTTATATGTTATTTATAAATACTTAAACCTTTAAAGATGGTTTAAATGTTTAAGTATTAAGGGTTTTAGGGTTTTTGGGTTTAGGAGTTTAATGATTT